>JAHWFP010238046.1:0-10050 GCA_023313725.1 Lithobius niger | reverse complement strand
CCTTGCACCTCTTGCTGATGAAACAGTCATGCTAACCATCAGGCTACTTTGCACCTCTTGCATGTGAGACAGTCATACTAACCATCAAGCTATCTTGCACCTCTTGCACATGAGACAGTCATGCTAACCATCAGGCTACCTTGCACCTCTTGCACATGAGACAGTCATGCTAACTATCAAGCTACATTCCCCCATACTAGTGTAATCAGGAGTGACATATAGTATAGGTCTCTAACACGTTCCACCGTTCATACTTAGTTCTTGCCCCACGTGGCAAGTTGTTGGAGTAGTGATAGTTTTTACTTTTGTATAAAAAATATGTTACAATTACAATATATTTATGTAGGTTTTTACCTAATAAATATGTTTTAAAATTTTCACTTGTTCTTTGAATGGTCCATATCTTTGTTAGTACACTAGAAGAAGAATTTAAATGATCTTTGAAGTGAGGAACGCATTTTGTTTCTCAAGCCAAGGCCAACAGAGGTATAAAATGCGTATCATGCCTCTCAGTTCCACACTGGCTCTCATGCATGCCGATAAGTTTATGCCTATTAGCACTGTTTTGGGAAATAAGGTTTTGGCAATGTTAAATGAACTAACCTAGAGCCCGGAAGTGAAATATGCATTTTCCTTCCCAGACGACTACGTGATAAGTGGTGGAATACAAATCGTGAGGTACAACATGAATACTGCAACTGCATTTATTGGCTCCATGGTGTAATTTATTGGATTTATCGGTTTCTAAACTACTTTAAATAAGCTATTTTATGATATTTTAAAGGTAATTTTACAGTTTAACCTAACCACACCAAATCACTCAATTTTTTTTACTAACCGACGCTGATCTTTATCGTCTGCCCACATCACATTAAAAAAACGGGGGGGGGGGGGACGTGTTTTTAGTTGTAAAAAAAAACATTGAAAATACGTAAAACAATAGTAGCAGGAAAACCTGATTCGCATCGCAATGAAAGAAACGAAAAATATTTTTCTTCCTCTTTTCTTTCCAAATCGCGTGCCTCGCTCGCTGCAGCTAAACGTATAACATCAGAAACCGCATCCAAATTTCCACCTAACTTGAAGAAGCACTGCCAATACGGGCAAGGCAGCATAGTTTGAAAGATTACTTTCCGTTTTCTGGATGGCTACTTTTCGTGCTACGCTGTATCCCGGAACATGGCCGCTGCTTTAACACGGCCGGGCCGACCGTTTTATGTGGTTAAAACAATCTTTACAGCAAGGCTGGTTAAAGATAGTTTTTGTTGCCCAACCGAAAATTTACATTACCTGTTTTTAATCCACTCTCTCGGGTTCTCAGTGCTTTTTACAGAGAAAAGAAAGAAAGTTGGGTTCCCTGCCAGTCCCATAGGTATCCCATTGCGCATGCGCGGACGCAGTCCTCCCTATATAAACGCTGGTGCAGCTTCAATTCTTATCTCTTTATAATCCTCTCAATCGTTACCAAGGCAACTGGAGAGGGGAGGAAGGGCGGGTCGCCTGTCTAAAAAACAGGTAACGTATATTTTTGGTTGGGCAACAAAAACTCTCTTTAACCAGCCTTGCTGTAAAGATTATGTTTTTGATTGCTTTCGAAATCTCCATTACCTGTGTTTAATGCACTTAACAGACTTTGTCACTGGAGGCAGGCCTTGGTGATGGGCGCCCTGGCTACGGATTGGCTACCCTGAAGTCAACTGGACTCAACGAACCTAACGGCAACCGATTTAGGGGGGTGAAAGATGATCCTGTAGGTCTCGAAGGGTTTGTTGTGCAAACCGGTCGGTGGTAAGTGCATTGAGGAATTGGTTGGTAACTAAACCGGACGGGAAGCGGGAGGTTCCACCGGAGGAAGCGGTTACAAGTAGGTTCCAGGGTAAAGGAGAAACAATGGGTGACTGGAATCTTTAGGGATCGTTGTAGTGACATAGTCACAGTAACAAGCGCGTGTTATTAATATTATTATTGAAGAGGGCAACAAAAACTATCTTAACCTATTCCAGTACTGGAAAGGATGGCAGACTCGGGCCGGAAGGGAACTAGTGGTATTTCAGAAAGTTGTTACGTTCCGAGGTAGCCTCGCTGGAAAATATGAGCAGCTGTTTGGCTCGGTAATATATCGGAAGCAAGACCGAAGGTAGGTCCGTGAGGACGGTGACGGGCCGGAACGTAGATGACTACGACGGCAAAGGTTCCCAGCGCATTCCTGTAATAGAAAGGGTGACCCGGAACCGGGATGAGACGACGTGGTCTTTGGGAATACCTTCTGCGAGAGCTATAGATGGAAAGTTGTTGTCAACACATGGCCAGGAACGGCAAGGTTTAGGAATGCGAGTTGATTCGAACAGAAAAGGGAGGACCAAGGGGTGATGAAGTGTGATAGGGTTGGGAGGCGAAAATAGTGTGAGGAAGGGTATCCTACCGAACTCCTTCCCCTCCCCTAAAAACAGTGTTTGTATCGGGCAAAGTGTTAAGGTGGGGTCCATTGGCGTCAAAATTCCCTCTCTTGTGAGATGGCAGGGGTCGAAGGTCGACGTGGGGTATGTAGTATTGTGTGGCAAAAGCCCCAAAGAAGTGAGTATTTGTATGTAGATTAGATGTTACCCATTTCGTGACTTGCTGGTTGAGAACTTCAGGGAAGAGGTTTATGGATCGCTGCACTGTAGTGTTACTTTTAACGAAATAGTCTGTGGCCAAAGCCAGTTATTTGGCAGTTATCTCCTACTCTGTGGATCACTGGAGGTGCATGCTCGCTAGGGCTAATCGCGCACTGGTATACCAGTCTCAGAGGTTAGGTGGATATTGAGTATCACAGTTGAGGGTGAGGTATCGCCACTTCGGTTAGCAGGGGAGCTACTATTTTTACTCTTCCCCCGCTGCCCCCCATAAGGGGTGGACGGATTGTTGCTAGAGTCATCGGACACTTGTGTCAGAATAGTCGTCTCTGTGCGTTGGGTTTGGTAGTGCAAATTACCTTTCTGGCAAATGAGCCTAGAGTATTCGTCTCGTATTGGGCTTGAATGGGCCCAGATTTTGAATGTGGAGGAGTACTCACTAAAATAGCGACGGCAGTACTCAGTAAGTTCGGGGTGTTTTTCTCAAGTAGTCGGTTTAAATAAGGTGTTGATAAAAGTCTTAGTCATCGTAATAAGAGATAGGGGAAAAGTCTGTAGCACTATATCACGTATAGGGTACACCTACCATGTTACCATTGTGATAGAAGGTAGGGGCAGAGCATGCAAGGGCGATCGCGGTACCTCTCCAGGCGGCCTGGGCCAGCCGCAAACACAATCCTTCCCCAACTGGTGGTGTAGTGGCGAAAGCGGCCGGCGTAGAATCGCACTGCTGGAGTTCAGATGAGGCACGATAAATAATATTAGGCAACGTTGGGTGTCTGCAGTGGTTATTTCTGTGGAAAGGGGGAAGGGCCTTCTTCACTGTCCGCTGTCCTTTACAACATCTATCATCTGCTTAGCAAGGTTGGAACCGTTTCCACGAATCTATCGTATCGTCTAGAGTCCTTCATAGGAGGCTTAACCAGAGATTATCGCAAGTTGAGGTATGCCCCTTTAACCGTGGCAAATCGGCCATAAAGTAACTGAAGGCAAACCCGGAACTAATATACTGGCGTATTTGTATGAAAGAATTGGGTTAGAGGCTCTTGAAGAGGGCTAACTCCATCTTCCATGCCATCAGGGCCTCTGGAAAAAGATGGCGGCATTAACGGCCATTTTGCTTTAGATCGGGAGGCTATCAACAAGCCGTCCCTCTTGGGTGAAAGCAGAGAAGAGAAAAAAATATTAGGGTAGGACAGCGGTAACAATGGTAAGGCCGTACATAAGGTAAGGAGATATACATTGTTGTATTACATTAGGGTTGGCAGTGCGGAAGCAAGCAGTAGCAAATGTTTACAAAGAGTAGAGGAAAGCGGTATTGTTACAGTTGGTCAACAATTAAACTGATTACACGGAGCAACAATTAAGACAGTACTTGACTGGGGACAACTAGGGATGTTCTTGATACAAGAAAATAAATATCATATTTCGCGACAAAAAATCTGTGAGCGGGGGGAGAGTAAAATATAGCAGTTCCCCCGCTAACCGAAGTGGCGATACCTCACCCTCAACTGTGATACTCAATATCCACCGAACCCCTAAGACGGTAACGACCGATTGTGCTTCAAGCTTATACCAGGGCGCGATTAGCCCTCCCTCTGCTGCGCCTCCTTCCTCCACTCTCTCCGTTAGGGGGGAGGGGGGCTTCCCCCCTTTGCCCTCTCTTGTTGTCCCTGCTGTTTTTCCCGCAAGGGGAGGGGGGGGGGGGTTTAGCTCCCCTTGCCACTTTTTCTCCCACCACTTTTTCTTCTGCTATCTTCTCCACGATTTCTCTTGACAGTAACTGCCTACCTATCCAACACCTCAACCCTTTTGCTCACACTTTTTTCCCCGCCTTCCGCACACCCATTCCCGAATCCACTCGATGGGATTTTCTTGTACGCACACCCTTCCTCTCAGAGTGGCATATTTGCCATAGAGTTGATATACATAAGCCTCTCCCCACCACTTATAAACAATGCCAACAGGATCCCGACGCCGACAAGTTGAACCAAGCCATGGCTTCGGAGATTCAAGAGCTGGAAGAGATAGGTGTTTGGGAAGTTGTTGATCAGCCCTTAGGGACCCACATCATGAATTCCAAGTGGGTATACACTAAAAAGTACGATTAGCACGGATCTCTTCAGAAGTTTAAAGCCAGATTTGTAGCGTGTGGCAACTCCGCCAGGGCTCAACTAGACTTTGGGGAGATCTCGTACCCCGTCGTCAGGACTAACACCTTGAAGATGATGTTCGCTATCACTACTTTATGAGGCTACCAGTTTAGAACCGCAGATATACGGACCGCCTATCTCCACGGCCAAGTCGACATATTAATTTATTTGTGCCCCCCACCAGGCTATGTAGAGGGGCACTCCGAGGGTTGGTGCCCCTAAAGTTTGCAAACTCATCAAATCTTTATATGGCTTAAAATATTCGGGGAGACGCTGGTTTTTGGAGATGCGTAGGGTGATGTTTGAGTGTAAGTTTAGACAAAGTAAATGAGACCCATGCCTTTTCATCAGGACGGTTGATGGAGACATAATTCTAATGGTCATAAACGTCGACGATATGCTGTTCAGTGCCCCTGACGCCCTCATCGACCTCACCATGGAAAACTTACGCCAACATTTTACTCTTATTGAAACCATGAACACCCTATATTTAGGCCTACTCATAGAGGCCAAACGCAACGGTATCTATGTATCACAAGTACCATATATTAACAAAATCCTTGAAGAATTCCAGATGATAGACTGTTTGCCTGCTTCCATGCCTTCACAGACCTCAGTCAATATTGACGACTGCAGCAATTCACCACCCTATGATCGCACCCCTTACCAGTCGCTTATCGGATCTCTATTGTACCTAGTGTCCGGCACACGACCCGACATCAGCCATGCTGTAATTAACCTGTACTGCTATAATGTTTTCCCTAGAGAGTGTCATTGGAAACAAGCCAAGTGTGTGGTCCGATACCTCAAAGGAACCGTCTTTTATAAATTATAGTACCCATACGCAGACACCCCCAATTTACAAGGTTTTTCGGATGCAACTTGGTCCGTGACAAAGGATTGCCGTTGCTTCTCGGGATATGTCATACACCTGGGGAGGGGTGTGATAGTATGGAAAACCATGAAGCAACGCATGATGGCCTTGAGCTCGTGTGAGTCGGTAATTTTGGCCATGACTGAATGCGGACGAGATATGAAGTGGATTTTCGGCATGCTTAAGGAAGTCGGAATTACCCTACCCCCTCTTTATTCCCCCATTCTACATTCTGACATCAGGTCTGGAATAGCTCTCATCTATAGCCTTTCGGCAAGTACCCGTTCCCGAAACTACGCTCGTAAAGTGTGGTTCCTGCGTGACCTGATCGACAGAAATATTGTCCAACTTCAGTTAATACCAGGAACACAACTCGTCGCCGACGTCCTTACTAAACCGGTGACAAAAGAACGACTGGACAGCTTTGTCCAGGATGTAGGCCTACGATGGGATCCCCCAGATTTCCCTGACTCCACTGACCAAATTCCGGATGCCCGGAGACATAGGGTTCCCGCGACCGCCCCTATTTATATTTATACATTTAAAATAAATTTGTTCTTTCAGAACAACTAACCTACTCTTTATCACTCAATCAGTGATACCTGCCCCTTTTACTGACTTAACATTAGTCCCCAATCGTATTACTTATGGGAACTAATTATTAATGAATACTACCACATTACATCATAAGTCAGTTTTAGCCTGTTGTTTAGCCCACGGTCTTGGGGCCAATAACAAATGTCAATTAACGATACCGTTACGATTTTCCCCAGGCAGTAGTAAACTACATGTTGAGCTTAAGACTACACTTTGAATTTAATGTATTTTTATAGCCATATTGCAAAACTTACGGTCGGTCTTTACTGAATCATGTATTTGTGCTTTTGTAACTCCAATGTGTAGACATAACGCCAAATTTACGTAACATGCCCCTCTGATTTAATTTACCTTTCTTTGCCCTTTAGACAAAAATGTCTACCCTGGAAGGGGTGTGTGAGGACGGGTATCCTACCGAACTCCTTCCCCTCCCCTAAAAACACCCCTCCTAAAATATCATAGGAGCAGGAAGCACGACAGCTCGGAACTGTTCTCCCTAAGGCCGACCTGCTGGAGGATCACAAGGAACCGCTGTGCAAGGAAGGCGGGAGTTCGAGATGGAGAAGTGTCAGCTTCCATCGACCAGATGATGACGACATCGTTCAAAGAGGAACCGATGGAGCGTCGTAGGACACGAGGGAATGGTGAGGCGGACAGAAGATGAAATCTGCGTTTAGCACCAGATGAGGGCATGTTCTAAGAAAAGGACAGGGAGAAGCAGATCGGCGTTTGGCAGAGAGAGGAACGTGCTGGTTTCGTCCCTGGTTTGTCTTGTGACTGATAACAATGCAGCCGAAGGTGTTAATTTTACTGTGGAGTGGAGGACCGGGGCGGTCGGGAACGGCACAATGCCGTTGGATGCGAGTTGACGAAGATGAGATACGTTGCATCACGCAAATCTATACATGATGGAGGTTGCGCAGAGACGTGCGCAGAAGGTAGTGGATTGAAGAGAAGGCTGTGATCGTTCCTAAGGGGAATGCTGTGTCGCAGGTTCCGGAATTGGTGCGAAAAGCAGGGCTGCTGGTGAAGCGGAACTAGGATGCTGGGAAGGACTTGGTTGCTCAAAGTTAGCAGAGGGAACCGGAGGATCGGAGAATGAACTGTGCTTGAAATCTAGCCTTGCTAGATCCATGATGGAATGGACTTGTTCTTGAGAAAGTAGTGCTGCTGTCAAGGCGGAATGAGGGAACAGAGCACCGTGAGGGACGGAATGGTAAATCCAAAAGGCGCGGAGGCAGTGAAGTAATCTTCCGTGTTGCAGCTAAAAAAATCTGAGTTCAGTGTAGAGATTGTTGACAAGTCGAGTTTCAAGGAAAAAGGACTTGGATGCTAAGTCATGTGGAGTCGGTCCGCATGGGGTCGGTGAGGTAATAGCGGTTCCGCTAGGTGGAATCGCAGGAATCGTAGTGGCAGAGAAGTGTACCAGAATGATAGGAGGGCGATACCAAGGAACAAGATGACGTCCCCAGGATGGAGAGATCCTAAGAGCGAGACTAGTGAAGCGGTTGTGGGGGGGGGAACCATTGGTTCCTCGAGGCACGTCCTCGGTGGAATGTTGAAGCAAGAAACGAGGTCTCTGGGACTAGCGCAGGCTTCTGTTGGATAGAAAGGATCGCTGTGTACGATCTGTATGGGAATAGTAGATCTGTCGGGAATCGTGGTGATTGCTGTTGTTAGCAAGATTGGTGTCGTCGGAGGGGCGGCGGGACGCAGACCTGTAGCAGGATAATCGGGCCGTAACCGAGAGGAGCAGGTAGCAGCAAACTGGAGTGACGAAGAGGAATGGTGAGGAGCTGAAGATGTTGAATTGTGCAAGGTCTAACTGGGAACTGAAAGTCCTATGGTAGGCTTGGGATGATTGGTGTTGAAGGCTGTGTAAGGCGGTGAAGATCCTTGATACACCGCCTGCCCCCCTGCAGCAGATGCGGCTAATAAGCAGCAACGGGTGGAGTAGCAGGTCCTGGTGCCGACTTCCAGCGGTTATAAAACCAGCAGAACGTCGGAATGGCACAGTAGATGGCCCGAAGTGGCGTGGCAAAGAACGCAGGAACGCGGAACGCATCTGCATGAATGCAGGGACGAGGAACGCGTCCACAGGAATGCAGGAATGACCAGAACGGAGAACCACGTAGGAAAGGTAACCGGAGGCGGAACGCTACCGTAATGAATGAAGGGTTAGTTTGGTCTGCGAAAGGATCGCGGAATCGGCGAGAGTTGAAACAATCATTGAGGCTGCACGTATTTGTCGCAGGGGTGAACGCAGGCCATCGAGGAACCGTGGAGACGGTAGGAAATATCCTGTGGGCCTGGTCCTCCAAGGAGGGAACCGGTGAATTGAGCGATGTCGAAAAAGCTGGCGGTTCTTGTGTGTGCCATCTGCAGGAGCAATGGTACGTGGATCGATGACGCGGAACGTGCGGAGGCAGAATGTGGAACGGGAACACCCAGGGTGACTACGCGTCATGAGCGCCCTAGGAGAAATGATCGAGGGATCGTGCAGAGGAACGACTTGGCGGACAGCAGGAATGATGGTTTGGTTTCATAGCTTGGCACGGAGACAAGGTTGAAAGGCGGAGCGCAGGATAGTCAGGTGGAGATAGCTGCTTGAAAGTAAAAGCTCTCGGACAGCCTGTCGTGAGGAACGACCGTTCCGTGGAAGGAAAGGATAGCATGTTCGGTGGGATCGTGGAACCGAGTTGGTAGGATTGGCGGAATCGGGAACTGACCGAATCATGTCAGCACGGCTCAACCTGGAACGTACGTTCTAAAATTTCATGAAGTCCCATTCCTGGCTTATTCGAATGAGAGGTGTCATTAGTTTAGTAAAAACGAAAGCAGGGAATTGGGGACAGGAGACAAGAGTAGAGGAACACTGTTTGCATTGCGGAACACCAGTCCTCCCTGCACAAGGTGGTACAGAGGATGGATCGGGATTCTTGGAGGGAGCATAATGTCGGTCGGTCCGAGGTAGCAACACGCATTACAGGAGAAGGGTAGATCGACGTTTGTAGTAGTGATAAGATGCTGGTGTTCCTAAGGGGAGCAGGTGTCCCCCCCCCCCCCGTTACCAAACCGAGGTCTAGTCGGGGGACCGAAGGATGAGTTGGTGAACATGTGATGCTGGACGTGTCGGCGGCCTGAACAGTTCATCAAAGAGAGCGTACAAACTTTCCCTCAGGAAGGCAGTAGTGAGAGGAACCAGCGATCCAGAGGAACGAGATAGTGGGAACCGTGGACGGAAGGTTCGGTCCGAAACGGAGTCATCTTGATGAAAGAAGTGCAGGCTGGGTCGGTCTGGCGGTATCGAGGAACGTGGAGGCCGGAATGAAAGTGTGAAGGGCACACAACACCAACCAATGCCATAATGGGCCGCAGGGGACTGCCCCAAAGGAACGTAGGTTGAGGGGGAAGCGAAGAGGCAGGTGGACGCGAGGATTGGACCTGTTGAGGAGCAGCAAATAGCACAGCTGCGTAGGTCGAAGGCAGAAAAAAGACGAACCGGCTGCATCGTCGGAATATATACCTGAAAAGGAGGGCAGTAGGATGCGCAGATGCTGGTGGTGCGGAGGAATATCATACCCCTATGATGAAACAACAGCATTCAACGCTCATGGGCAAGAAGGCAAAAGCCTACAGGAGGCGGTGAAACGGCCCAATCCAAGAAGGCTGCGCAGAAGCAATTCGCAGTGGGGAAGGGAAGCGAGGACGAGGGTCGTTGCCCACCGGAACTGATCCGCATACCGCCCAAACACAATGATGACGTGAGCCGCTTTGGGCAGGAGCCAAAAGGAACGGCGATAGCGAGGAA
>JAHWFP010238040.1:0-14328 GCA_023313725.1 Lithobius niger | reverse complement strand
CAAAATACTGTTATCTTAATTAACCGGTGTTTGGTATTGGGTCAGGTCACTCCTCACAATACCAGGTTGAGGGGGGGGGGTTGAATGGGCACTGTTGGAACCAACTAGGACCAGACGAGGAAAATTCGGCCCGTGAAAGCTAAGCAACTGCGCTATACGGCCCTCAGTTTGAAATGTTTGGGGACCCCTGATTTAAAGCATCCGCACGCGCCTGCGAAGTAAAAGTCAGCCGCATTCATCATGCTGATGTTGCACACTGGATCTTTTTACAACCAAGTTTTTACCTGAGTTGTGAAAGGCCTATGAATGGCTCTTGAATTGGTTTTGCGGCAATCATATAAATTGATGTTGGGCTACCGGATGGTTGATGCATTGGATAGCGTTGACGTGTGTTTGGAAATGTTTCTGGACTCTGGTTTAAAAAAAGTTCCATATTTTACGCCAAAACACACGCAGCACTTGAGAACCACTTACTTGACCTTTAGTTGTTGGCATCCGGGTTGTTACTTTGTTGGTTTCCTATGCATTGTTATTGGCATCTTATTGTTGGCTTCTAGTGGTTTGTGTGTTGAATCGGTATTGTATTGTTGGTATCTTACTGTAAAGATTAGGATTTCAGATATATGGCTAATCTTGTCCTATGTGATTTTACCCTTCAGGTTGACAAGATTGGGAAAGGTTACCAAGGTGACCCGTCTTCTGCTTTGCTGGAACTGCTTGATCCGGAACAGAATGCTAATTTTTTGGATCATTATTTAGATGTACCTGTGGATCTTTCTAAGGTTAGCTATCACTAATTGGAAGCTTTAAAGTGGTATTTGTTGATACAATCTTTTTATCAACATTTCTCGCTTCCCTACCAGCATAAAAACTGTGTAGGTTCATTTTCTTGCCGTTAGATAGACCCACATTTCAATTCCTCTAAAAAAAATGTGATGACAATGAGTTACTCTTTCTTTATTATTAATTTCACTGTTCCTCCCTCTCTTCTCCTCCTCCTTCATCACTTCCCTCTTTACCCCCCTCCCTTCTCACTCTCCTTCCCCTCTTGTCTAATTGCAATTGCTCCCCTTTTGCCATCTCCCTCCCTTCGAACTGCTCCCTCTCCTTCTCAACTCCCCTCAATTGCCCTCCCGCCCTTTTCTTTTTTTCATTCTTTTCGCTCTGTCCTTTGTCCTTTCTCATCTCCCTTTTCCCCTTCTCCCTCTTCTTTTAGACTTCGCCTCACTCACCAGCCCTCACTACATTCCTTTTATCTTTCACTTTCACTTCCATTTTAATTCCTTCTTTGTCCAGCCCCAACCTTTCCCTAATCATTTTCTCCGACTCCCTCCCTCCTACTCCTCTTATATCACTACATTGCCTCCCTCACTCCTCATTCCTCTGTCTTCTTCATTCCCAACCGCCCTCCTTGCCCATGCTCTCCTTTCCTCACTCTATCTAAATTCTTTCCTAAATGTGTTATAAGTGGTAGGTAAACAATCACTAACTGAAGCAAAAACACCCATTTAATTGTCGCAAAATTCAGTAAATGTCGCCAAATACCATAAATTTCCAAAAATAGCGCAAATTTTACCGCAAAAATGGCTTTATTTTCATGAAATAAATTTAATGAAAAACAAGCCAATATTATTATTAACTGACAACTAGCTACTGGAACAAAATTCCAGAAACAGTACTCGGGTGAATCTGCACCAAACAATTCTATTGGCGCAAGGTTGCCATTAAGTGAGCAGTCCATCATCATCAGCCACGTATTGTACGTGGTGCGTATTTATGTTACAAAGTTGGGCTGCAAATGTGCACCCAATTTTTGTGCTCCATTGGAATTTTTATCGTAAATTTTGTCAATATTCGGGGCAAGGCGATGCCGTTATCGAATTCAGCCGCCATATCCATCACCGCAAAATTGCACTGAAATCCCGCAAAATAGGACCTTAATTGCAATAAAACTCACCACAAAATCGTGCCTAGTATTATCGCGGAAATTACATGTCCTTAACCAATGTTTACGTACTTTCTCATATAAACCACATATAAATTTATGCATGGAAGTCTTCAAATACTAATGGCTTACTTTCGTATATTATATGCTTAAGTGTTTTTTTTTAATACTAATACTCACTATAAATGTGGAAAAATTATTTTCTCTGTCGTACGGTGAATTCACTGCTACAGGATAAATGTAACCTTGGAAGTGAGCCACAGCAACATGCTTAATACAGAAGTGACTTAACGGAGCTGGTTGAGTTCATGACCTGCATGCATTTGTTAATCGAGCAAAGAGAACAGGTCAACTAATATTAGATGCATGCGGAGAGGTTGTTGGCAGAGAAGTATATTGCATATTAACACAGTAGCTAATTGGGCACTTTGGGTTGGTTTATGAGGACGATTGCTGGTTCGCATGAAGGTATTGTGTGGCTTATAATGGGTGTCATACCAGGTATTGTTGGGTAATGCACTAGTATACGTCTGGTGGGGATAGCCAGGCAAAGCTTTAAAATTGGTTAAATTTGCGCGTAGGGCATTAAATTGAGTGATTTTAAGCTCGAACTTAGGTAAATATTTTAGGATAGTAATAACTAATTTTTAAAACTGTACCGGTACCACTTTTTTTCCATCTGGTGCCGATAACGATTCCAGTAACAAAAAATACAGGTTCTGGTTCCAATACAAGTATCTCGAGAAAGATTGCTTTTTCAAACGAAAAACCGATGGTATGGTACAAATACTTTGGTTGCTGTTCATTATAAAATAACTTAGTCTAAACACAGCTCCAAAAATTGTCCAAGTCACCAGCAAAACCTTGCAAACTTGGAAATTTTTTGGCAACTTTTCTAGTTGCCTTCTTCAGGCTACAGCCCAAGAGACTTCACAATTCCATTCTTCTACTCTCTAACAGACTTTCTGCATTCAAACTTCCTTCCACTTCACAGTTGGCCTTGAGTTTGGCTAGCCTTGTTGCAGGTGGTGATGCTCACATCCATTGTTGTGCTAACGTTGGTGTCATCGTCTCCCATAAGAGGGGCCTTGGGAAGAAAACTTTGCCATTTAGCCTCCAGTTTCTCTCTTAAATTTGGTGTCATCATACTTCCAATTTGTTTGTAGGCTGGCTCCTGTAAATTCATTAGTCGAACTGAACTGACTGCTCTCTGCAATGATGTATAGCCATTGATTCCTAGGAGCGGAGGTGTGCTTCCTTCCGTGTGTCTGACTTGAGCATGATCTTCGTTTGTTCCCAATTGCTGCGAGCCTTGGAACAATGCCTGTACATCATTGCAGAGAACAGTCAGTTCGACTAATGAATATACAGGGGCAGCCTACAAACAATTTGGAAATACGGGGTGGTCCATAAAAAACTGACGACCCAACAATTTCTAAGGCCAACTTTTGTAGTTAGCACCCCTCAGATCCAGGATAGGACAGAAATCAAATCGAATGGAAGATTTCTGGCCTCTCCAGGTTCTGAGGGGTGCTAACTAGAAAAGTTGGACTTAGAAAATGTTGGGTCATAATTTTTTTGTGGAGCACGCTGTATGATGACACCAAATTTGAGAGATTAACTGGAGGCTAAATGGCAAAGTATTTTTTCCAAGGCCCCTATTATGGGAGACGATGACACCAATGTTAGCACATCAATGGATGTGAGCAGCGCCAACAACAAGGCTAGCCAAACTGAAGGCCAACTGTGAAGTGGGGCGAAGTTTGAATGCAAAAAGTCCATTTGAGAGTAGAAGTATGGAAGTGTGAAGTTTCTTGGGCTGTAGCCTGAAGATGACAACTAGAAAAGTTGCCGAAAATTTGCGAGATTTGTAAAGATTTGGTAGGTTTTATTTCATTTATTTATTTCATTTAATTGTGGTAGGTGGCTAGGACAATTTTTGATGATGCATTTTGACTAAGTTATTTTTATAAAGATTGCTTTTACCACCAAAGTAGGGCCAAAAAATATCTTAGTTAGAATTAAGGCTGTACCGAACGAGAATTTGTCAGCCGAACCGAACCAAACCGAACAAACCTTAAATAAGCCGAACACCGAACACTTCCGAACCGAACAAAAATGTACCAAGCCAATCTATTTTAAACTAAAATGTAAAAGAATTCAGTTCACAAAGATTCACCAAAGCACAAGTTTCTTAAAAAATGTAGGTATTTTCACATGGACTTCTAAGTCCATAGATGTTGAAACTCTTGTTTATACATAAAAAAATCTCCACTACTTTTACATTTTCCCTTATAACTTCTGAACCATTAGAGCTAGGAACTTGTGGTTTCGACCAACAGAAAGCTGGCGAAAAAACCTTCAAAATGGTGTATTCAAACATCAAAATCCGTCGATTAGAAGTGAAAATATGTTCGGTTTGGCATTTTGCATTTCAAAGACCAAACACCGAACCGAATCGAACCGAACATGGCCGAACAGAGGGTGTTCGGTTCGATTCGGTTCGGTGTTTTGTTCGGTTCGGTACAGCCTTAGTTAGAATAGAATAGAAAAATCCGACGGTACAAGCTGAAAGCCAAGAAGCATTAATTGCATTCTCTGGCATTCTCTGGATTAATTTTTAATTAAAAGCATTCTCAGCATTAAAAGCACTCTCTGGATTAATTTATAGGAATTGTAGAAGTTGGTACTAGGGCTGGGATCGGTTACACGGTTAACCGGAAACCGTTCCACGTTCGGTTACACGGATTATAAAACCCATATCCGAAAAACGTTTGATGCGGGCACCATTCAAAAACCGCGGTGAACGAGCCAAAAATAGCCAAGTGTCATCATTTAAGCCTACTAATCCAAATACTCAAAATCAGTGAAAGTAGAAAACCGGGGTGGGTAGGGGGCAGCTTATTTACAAATAATTCGCATGGGCTTGTTGTCCCATCGAAGCTGATTACTTTCTTCGAAACAAATTGCTGATCGCCAGCGCGTACACGAGGCAGTTAAAGACATGCTGGCCAGCATCTGCCCTCCCCGCGTCATGAGAAGTGGACTCGTCTATACCTAGCGCGAACGGCAGGGAAGCGCCGTCATAACACGTAAACGAAATGCGTTGCTACCCGAAAACGCAAACATGCTAATTTTTCTGGCTCATAATTTGAAATTAATAGAACATTAACGAAAACGTATTAAATTTTGTTGTTTTGTTTTTGGCTTACGTTGTCGTTAAGATGTAAAATTTGACATCTTGTAGATATTTTAAAGCTACATAAAGTCAAAATTCTTAATAAAATAAGTACTTAAATTTATCAACTTTCTTCTAGTTTAAATCCCAAAATGCAACATGTAGTCAATAATTGCGCTTGTCTTACCAAGGACTAAATCATATTTTTTTTTTCAGCTCTGTTTTTTAATAATGTATTACACAGTGGCGAAATTTTTTTTTGCTGTATTTTTTGCTGAAAACGGAAAAACGGTTTTCGTGTAACCGACTGGAAAAAAAACCGGTTACACGGATAACTAAAAAACCGGAAAGTACCAGCTCTAGTTGGTACAGTAGTGTAAAGCCTACGGAGAAAAACTCCATGGTATGTGATCAACTCAACGATATTTCTTGTTGCACTGGTACCTGTAAAATTTATGGGTATCGGTCACGGTACCCATATCATGATGGTATCGTTGCAGTGCTGGTATCGGAACCAGTGCAGCCTTACTAATTTTGCATTTAAAGATTTCGTTGTTTTTTTGCTAGGCTAGTGTAACCTAAGTGAAGGTCCAAGTCATTTAGACATTGGTATGTAATTAATTAATAAAGCTAAAACTTTTAAAAGAGACATTACCGGTGAACGGCGTTATTCTAACGTACAAATTTGATGGGGGTGCCAAATTTAGTTTAAAAACCCGAAAAAATTTCATTTAATTTTGTTCACGAAACAAAATTCCAATGACTTGTTCCATTGATGTTTTTTTCGGCTTAGTTATAGCTTTAGCTGGGCTTGAAAACCTACCTACTATGCAAATATAAAGTAAATTTTATGTGTTGTTGTGTTCATTATTCAGGTCCTTTTCATCTGCACGGCCAATGTGACTGATACGATTCCAGAGCCACTTCGGGATCGTATGGAGATGATTGAGGTGTCCGGTTATGTTGCTGAAGAAAAGCTTGCCATTGCTCAGGTGAGAAATTCAAAGCGTGTGTATAAACAGAATAGGGAGGAGGGGGGGGGGGGGACACACCTAGTTATTTAAAATGAAATTAGTTTTCTTTTATTTGTGTGTTGGATGTGTTATTCACACCGTGATACAATTATTAGTAGCATAAATCGGGCAGAATAGCTAAGTACGTGTGCTCACTATCCACGAAACATCCTTCTATGGAAAAAAAAAAACTGTTTGATCATTTTACTTTGGCTGTGAAAAGAGAACTTAACAGTGAAATATGCCCTGCCAAACTCGGTCCAAGTGTAAGTTGCAAAATCTTGCTCATTTGCTACGAAAAGCTTCTTCAGGCCAAATCAAAAGACTTGCACAAAAAGTCCACCTCCTGTCATCAATGCACCTTACACTTTCACAACATTTGAAATCTCACACTACTTCTCAGTCGGCCGGCCTCCAGTTTGCCTCCAAGCTCACTCTCCGAGAATGCTGTTGGGTCACTGCTGTAACTGCTGCTAGGCGTGATGTCCTGTCTCGTTGTAGCTAGGTAGAATTTTCTCCAGATGTAGGAAAGTTTGTTGACAGTTTCGGTGTCATGACTTGTCCAATGTGTTGATATTGCTGATTTTTGCACATTCATGAGGGGCACGCTTCATTCTTGGCAATGTTTAATTGCGTTAGATGGCCTCCAATGCTCGGAAGTCTGCTCCTCTGCTGGAGTTGGACTTGAGCATGACTTTGATGTTAGTCCAGTCAGCCTGATGTTTTGTCTTTTTGCAGTGCAAGGCTACGGCGCTCTGATGGTTTCCATCTATGGTGCCTTGGGCATGTTCTTTCACTTACTGCTAATCCGCCATTTCATCTCACCTGCGTAGCCTTGCGGGCATTCCTAGCGGGTGATCCATTACACCGCTTTAATGATAGAGGTTACATTTTTGCTGCATTCTTTGCTTCCTCGGCCTCTTTTCGCTTCCGCTGTCCTCGTGTAAATCGTCAACTGCTTCTTCAGTGACAAAAGATTCTCTTGACGAAAAATCCGGAAAAACGCTTTAACACCAGGATGACTAGTACAACTACAGTCATTAGAATCTTTCGTCATGTCAGTATTTCGCCACTGCCATCACTGTTTACTGGTTCAAGTGCTCTACCCTCTTTGCCGCCTTTGCTCACCTCGTTTTCGCTCTCGTATGGTAACTTCTATCAAAATGCCCTCCACATACGAGCCAATGCTTCGCAGTGGGTTTGTGTACGCTATGGCAACATTAAAAAAAAACCTTGATTCTGTAACTTGAAGCTTGGACTGGGTTTGGCAGTGCTTATTTCATTTACTCCCCTCGTCTTCCCTCTCGTATGGTAACTTGATTCTGTAAATAAATACAGATGCAAACCTATTTACGTTGCCTTTTGGACTTATATGCGAGACTGCCTGACCGGGAATTGAACCCATGACATTTGAGATCAATGTCAGAAATCCTTCTGCTGAGCCATATTGAGCAAAAAGTTGCATCCGTATTTATTTAACATTTCCCGAGCTCTGGCTTTCCATCCTGTTGATTCTGTAACTTGAAACTTGGACTGAGTTTGACAGAGCTTATTCCACTTGACTGGCATCTTTTTATTTTTAAACTGTTGATTGTGGTGCTTGCTCTTCGCATATGATTAAGTGATAGAAATTCAGCGTATGGGCGTATGCCCTACTTTCACAATCCAACATTTCAGTCTGCAAGGCAATGGAAATAGGTTTGGATTTGTGCTGAAGTTCTTTACATATCAGCTAGCAGCACTGTACTATATCTTTGTAATTTTTCTTTATGCGACACAATAAATGTGCTGCACACATCACAAAACTCCCCCTTATAGTACAAAGTTGGTATGTGCATTTGTTCCTCCAAATCCCAAGGTTACATTAATGTCACAGAATTAGTGACAAATAGTTAACTTCTTGGCTAAATTGCTGTGTTATATAGTATTGATGATCTTTGTAAAAATGTTAAAAGTAGGGGTATGCGAGCTCAATTAGTCGATTCGAGTCGAGTACCTGGCCAATGATTCGAGTCTCGAGTCCAGTTCGAGTTTTTCCAAAACTTTTAATTCAAGCTCAATGTTAACTGCCAAAGTTACAATAAATCGTAGACTACTCTTCAACCAACTTCGTTGTTAACTCTCAGGTTACAATTTAAAATTGTACCAGTTTCTTCTACAGAACACGCGTTGAAATAGCCGGTCAACCCTCTCCAAGTTTCGATCATAGGCTAAAAGTATAAATTCAAAACTAATTAACTGTTTAACATGTAAGAATGTAAGATGATTAATAAGTTTTATTGATTTCTGCAACGCTTCATGTGAAAAACTCGAAATACTTGAAACATTCGAGCTTTTGCGAGAAGGGTCGAGTCGAGCTTGAGCCCAAGGTGGAGCTCAACTGGACTCGAGTTTTTCGAGTTTTGCACACCCCTAGTTAAAAGACATCTTAAAATTAATATTAAGGATCAAGTGAAGTAGTAGTAAGGAGTTCAACTTATTGCTGCGAAATGTGATAATACACACACTAGCACAAAATGGGGGGGGAGGCAACATCAACGATGTCCACATTAGCACGGCATCCACTAGACTAGGCACTTGTGTTGGACTATTTTCAGGCATATGAGGAAATATAACAATGTGCCAGAAAAGACCTACGCTTCATTTGCTTGGGAGACGTTGGTCGCCTGACAGCATAAAAGTCACGATTAGCGACACAGCTTAATGTTTTCTTGTTGAAGAAAAGAGATGAATAACGTTGATATATGCGCAATTACTAGTTACTAGAAGCAGAAAGGTGGAGTGTGACAGTTAGGTCTAGTTTAACGGTATGACGTACCTTTTGCTGGTTCTGAGGAGCTTAAGTCGTCTGCCTAGCACAGTACACGCACAATTTTAAATAAAGATATGAAGATATTTGAAATTGTGCGTATACTGTGCTTCGAAGATCCCGTATTTCAAAGTAAAAGTACGACATTTTTAGGAGCTTAACCCTATATACGCGTTGCGCCCGAAATCGGGCGTGCAGTATTGTTGCAGAACACGCGTTGAGCCCGATATCGGGCTGCTGATGACGTCTGAACAAGGCAGCTCATGATTCGCTAGTACTGCTTCTTAATGTGAAATAAACAAAGGAATAGGCCAATGGACTATCACCTAACAAATCGGCATTAGATAACATCAAGAAGACGAACAAATCCCGTCGTATTATTTCAATTTTCGCGCCGTACTCTCATTCTCAAGGGGCAGCAATTTGCGAGCCATTCAAGATGGCCGCCCGTTGTTGGCGTTATCGTCTAAGAGAATTGCGCCCAAGCGATGTGGATTATTACGTTTGGGCTGACGATTCAAACAGTAAAAAAGGATTAAGTGATAACAGCTGTAACATAAAACCATTGTTGGACTGGCTGAGCAAAAGTAACAAAAGTGAATTGTAATACGGAACTGTAGTGTTAGACCATGCAAAACCGTCCAAAACAGCGGCGGGCAAGCGGCAGGCGGGCGGGCGGCGGCGGAGAAGTGATCGCCCTCCCGTCTTACAACAATCGTACGTGGAAGTAGAAATACATTCATGCCGGCTACCGCTAAACTAGTGACTGATCGATTTGTTTGCAAGCTACAACAATGACAAGGTAAAGAGAAAATACTTTTATATTTATTATTTAGGCCGTTGATGTGTCGCACTTTGTTTAAATGTTAAGATTTATTTACAACAGCGTACAGCGTTCATCTTTCCCGTACGAGTATTGTTGGGAAGCCAACATCACTGATATTGCTGTCACAAAATAAATGCGCGCAGCAGGGTAGAGCACATGGTAAAAAATCAGCGTATATAGGGTTAAATCCAGTTACCAATCAATTTTCGTACTATTTTAAAGGCAGAGTTATAGCTTTTAGTCTTCTGTACAGCCGTACTGGCTGAGAATACTATTGCAACGACTTTGTCCATCCGTCGCTTTTTTCAACTTCGCAACGGTACCCGATATTGACGACCACTGTTTACAACGTTAGATTCAGTATGAGAAGTTAGTTAAATAACGTGGCAAATTGAAACTCCATTATTCCGTATAGTTAATAGACTTCTTCGACTTCTTCTAAATTAAATAATAACATTTGATCGTCGAATTGAAATTCTAAGATAACACGCAATAAAAACAAATGAATTTTAGTTTCGTTTACAATAGTCTCGTCGCATTGTTGCAAGAATGAATAGGCTGGCCGTCAAACCAAATTCTCCATTAGGCCTATCTGCTACTTACGAAATTAAAACAGCGTTAAACAAAATGAAATAAAATAAAATAAAATAAGGCCTAAAAAATAAAAATTAGGCCTAAAATCACGTTACCACGGCAACGTCAAGTGCGAGTCGATGTTGGCTTCATTAACAGTGTCTCTCCCTTGACTTCCCTGCGACCACTGATCTATATAGGCTACGTTGCGCATTACGTTGTATCACTGTAATTGTGAGTACGAAGGCGCACCGTGTTGCAAAAATGAATATGCTTACTATACAATCCAAATCTCCGTTAGTTGCTACTTACGAAATTGAAACTGCTGGTTAAAATTAGGCCTAAAAGTTGACAATTACGCCTAAAATGTAAAATAAGCCTAAAAGCTAACACATTTTTAACCGGCAAGTGTGATGGTTTCTGCTTTTAGCTTAGTATAATAGAGATAGATGTTGTAGTGCGTGACAGAGTTGTGCGCCTTAACATTGGAAGTGGAGGAACTGTACAGAAGACCGGTGCGACTAGGCAGTCGCTGTAGCTGCTTGTTTGCTTCAACAGAGCAAAAATTAACATGTTTTGCTTACAACAGTGAACAGGAAGTACGCGAGTACACAGCATAAAATGAAGAATTATTGCTCTTCTCAGTGCCTCCAGTGGCCTTCTCAGCAAAGGCTAACACAAACGTGCCGATATAAGCCTACTAAGGCAGAAAAAAAAATTATTTTGACCTTATCACTGGCTTTATGACTTTTCATCTCGTTATTGCTTGGGAAAAAAGTTGCCCTTATTCAGTTGGGACCAAAAAATGCGATGTGTCCCCAAAACAAAATTTTCTGAGGATTTTCACCATTAAGCTTTGGCTGGTTTAAGTGGTGACATCTAAGCTCTTTCATCGAGTTATCCCTCCAAAACTTCAAACTTTAAATGAAATACTTGAAAATTGCACGGGAAATACGGAGCTATATCCGGTAGGATTTACTAGTCAAACTTATTTGGCTTTTGAGATCGCGACTTGAATCTGCTAAAAAGTTTTGACGTAAATCCTTAACAGGTTTTGTTATGGGGAGATCTGAATGACCCCAGATTCCTTGTTTTTTCACTGCAGAAAGTGTTTCAGAGAACATATGCCGGCGAATTGCCAAATTTGCAAAACATGTACCTTCCTCTTATACTTTATGTAAAACGTAAAATTATTGTAATAGGATGTGACTTGAATCGATTCGTTGCCATGTCTAAGGTTGGTTTTTTATTAAATTGCAACAAACGCACTTTCATAGCATTTAATGCAGAACTCATTTATTGAAACATCTGACCATAAACAATATTTCACAATTCCTGTGGCCTGTGTGGTGCACTGTAGTCAAATTGGTTCCTGATGACTCTAAAAGTCTCCGAAACCATGAGCAAAATTACTAGTAGCGACCAACTATCACTCTATAAAATTAAGATCAGTTCAGGACTACCCTGACATCTGAAACTAAAACAAAATAAATAAAAAAAAAACTAAATCATTTGAGTAAAGTTGCGTAGGTCTTCTAGCGCATAGAAAACAAAATCGAAAGGGCATTCCATGACTATGCTTCATGGAATGCATCACTGATTTCATCTTTTCGAAAGTCTGATGGAAATTAAAGGCAATTGTAGTAAAAGCCGAATGTTGCTTTAACAATAAAAGCAACTCAAATCAATTCCCAACTTTAAAAAAAAATGTTTCCGTTATTCGAAGAAAATTTTTCACTCATCTGTCTCATTTCTCTTCTTACCAACTGATCTGTGTATTTGTAGCAATATTTAATTCCACAAACTCGAAAAGAAACTGGTATTCAGGAAGAAGTAGTATCTCTCGCTGATGACTCCTTGACAACTCTTATTAAGTCTTATTGTCGGGAAAGTGGTGTTCGAAGTCTGCAGAAACACATTGAAAAGGTTAGTATTTATTTTGTTTTTTTCATTCATTGTTTACTTAACTGCATTTTACCGCTTTAATTTTGCTCTGACACTTCGTTAGTTGCAAACGTAATAGACAGGTAGGTTCTTTGTTGGGCATAACTAAATGGTTTGCAGTAGTGATCCATCTTGGTCTTCCAGTTGACTCCCTAACCGTCTGTTAGCAGTGTGTCACAGCTTGCAGCTTCTACATTATGTATTGATATTATTCTTGGCTAAGCACTGTGTTTGTCCATAAAACTGGAGTCGCTGATACCAGTTCACTACTGTAGTTCAGTAGAGCATATTTAAACTTAAGCCTTCTTTTTTGCTTAATGTGTTTTAGATTTTCCGAAAGACCGCTTTTCGTATTGTTAGCAAAGAGAGTGATACAATTGCCGTCACAAACGAAAACCTGCAGGATTTCGTTGGCAAACCTATCTTTACTCAAGATAGAATGTATGATGTCACGCCTCCGGGAGTCGTCATGGGTTTAGC
This sequence comes from Lithobius niger, assembly GCA_023313725.1. NCBI lineage: Eukaryota > Metazoa > Arthropoda > Chilopoda > Lithobiomorpha > Lithobiidae > Lithobius > Lithobius niger. The sequence continues at coordinate 1,560 of JAHWFP010238040.1, read as the reverse complement.
ATGGACAGCAATGGGTGAGTGTAGTTTAGTCAACAAACTTTTTTTCCTCTTTTTTCGTAGTCTTGTACGCTGATTTGAAAGTTTATTGAAAAGCTATACACAACAGGAAGTGTTCTAACATAATCCAACTTTCAAGGTTGGACTACTGTTGTGATTAGGTTTTCTTGAATGATGTTTATGTTGAACGATAAGGGCTGAACAAAGGCCCTTAAAAGTTATGGTGCCACAGGGGTCGAACTGCCAAATTTTGATCCGAGTGCAAATTTGCACCCCAAATATTTTACTGGGGTGCAAAAAAAGGTCTTTGGAATGCAAAACCAAAATGTAAATCAATACTGTGGTCTCCTATTTTATAACCATAGAAAATTTTAACATTCAGCATTTCAATAATATGTACTGTTTTCCTGCACTTTGCTTAAAACTGACTTAACTTCACTATTCAAGTGAAAAACCTATCCACATGGTTTAACCAAAAGTAGTAGAAAATGGAGTAACTTCTTTGGAAGCAATGGTGTCATAGGAAATCTAATTTCAAGCTGTTTAAAATGCCGCAAACCGCAAGTCTTTAGCTTGTGCGGTTCAGAAGTTATGGAAAATTCAACTTGGTGTGTAATTTTGCACTCCAAGAGTTCCTTCTGGAGTGCAAAGTGCGATTTTCGAGTGCAATTTGCCCCTGTGCATCGGAATATTTCGACCCCTGGTACCAACTCCTTCAGTTTCGTGAGTCTAATTTTGTACATTGGTTGGTTGCAGGCGGTTCAACACTCTTCATTGAAACTTCTTTGCGACGTAAGAGAGAGGATTCCAAAGATGAGGGAACAATGGAATTGACAGGTCATCTGGGCGACGTTATGAAAGAAAGTGCACGCATTGCATACACATATGCACGGTCTTACCTTTTAAAGCATTTGCCAGACAATGATTTTTTGAATAAAGCTCACATTCATCTTCACGTTCCTGAGGTAAGTATGGTGTGGAGTATGTTAGGCCATTAAAAAACAGAAAGCGGTTTCACTATTTCTTGGTGTCTCTCAGGTGTTTCAGTGGGTTCACGACCTAAGTGTACATGTTTCACCACTGCTTTCGTGGGAAAAAAAAAGCATTCTCAGAAACATCATCTAAACACAACTTTTGTATAATTATACATCTTCAGCCATTAATTTGCGAAAAATGTTTTGGGAAGCGGAGTTTAGAGCCTAAAGAATGTCTACCTAGTTTACGACGTCAAGTATTGAAATCATTCCATCACTAAGGCTGGGCCAATACTATTACTGATCCTGATTTCCACCCATATTTGCAGTATTCGTAGAATTCGGGATAGGTAAATGAAACCCGAATGTATCGGTTACATGCCAAACCGAAGATACTTTCTCTTCTCGCCTGCAAATTTAAGACGTTTAAGTACACCATTTTTTCCAACCCCAAGTGACTTTCTCTTGCAAAAACCGGTATCCGGCGTTTACTGTGGTATAGACACTTGTGATGGGTCGGTTTCTTTTTTTTGACTTCGGTTCCGGTTTCGGTTTTCACGCCCACGAAACCGCGAGCTTTGGTTTCAGT
>JAHWFP010238039.1:0-16380 GCA_023313725.1 Lithobius niger | reverse complement strand
CACTTTTCTAGTTTTTACTTTGTAACATTGTCACAAACGTACACATAGTGTGGCAAACGTTTACTTACTGCAGTTTCCTCACCGGCACCAGTCTTAGTTACTTTCATGAATGTATGGAATCCTCGGTACGGAACAAGAGTTTCTTGCAAAAAAAACAAAAAAAAAACGTAAACATCGCTATTAGAACTGTTGCTAGAAAAGTTTGCATACCTAAGTTGAAGCAAAGTAATAATAACGACATCAAGCCAAAGGATAATTCAACCCTAGAAACGTCGAGCCAAACCACAAAAAAATGGGGGAAAACTACAATAATGTATCCCTAAACATGCCCTGGAAAAATTAAAATTAAAAAACAGTAAACACTTCTTCAGGTAGATGGTTCCAAAGAGGAACTACTCTGTGGGTAAAAAAAGTGGTGTTACATAATAACGTGGGAGTGGTTTCACAGAAGTCTAGAGGTGTCATAACATGTGTTCGTAGTAACGTAGCAGAAGTAGGCCGAAGTTTTGATATCATTAAGTTGGTTTTAGAATTTGGAAAGTCAGCATCAGATCCTATACCCCTCAGCCGCATCCTTTTATAATTTCCAGCCGGCTTAACAAAAATTGAGGTTAACTTGAGGCTAGCCACCGATTTTGTGGCCACCACCGGCCAGCTATAAATTTGGCCGACTGGCAGCTAATTTTCTCCAAAATGAAGCAAAGAGTGTCAAAGATGAAACTTGGTGCGCACGAAAAAATGACAAAATGTGAGGAATTTTTTTTGTGTTGATTTTTTTTATGCTGCAAATCTAGGTGATTAGCAAATGAAAAAAAAAGTTGAAATCCGTGAAGAGGGAAAAATCTTTACCCTCAAATTATAGCATTTCAATAAAATCCAAGCCACACCACGTGCATGTGTTCCGACATTGTTACTTGAACCTTAAACCGAAAGTAACCATACATGCTACCGACCCTACAAATACATGGCCTTCATAAATTGTTGGCAAGATAACTGGTTTTGAAAACTATGAACCGTAAGACAGTCGTGTAGTTCGCCTTTAGAGACAAGGTGCGAGTAATTTTATGATTGTTTACCGCTGTGTTAAGTAATACAGCATAAAAATTTGCAGCTGCACCATATATTTTTCCGCGGCTAGGCCAGGTGGTGGCCGAAATATTTTCGGCGGCTGTTTGGCTGACTCATAAAAATGTGGCACGGCGGCTTACGGTGGTGGCTTTGGGGGATATCAGATCCTCAAATCGATTGACATTTCTGAGTAAACAACATCAAGTTATGCAAAGTCGACATTTTTCAGACCGGAAACAAATGTCGGATTGCAAGGTTTGCAGACTTGAGAACAGTGTTAGAGTATTGGCACAGTAAAGTTTTGGAAAGAAATAGAATATAGATTACGTGGGCAGTGAAACAAGCAAAGAAAAGTCATCTTGCTAAAGAGATTAAAACTATTAAGCACCTTCTGCCCATCCAAGGTGCCCTGACCAACATTATAGTGCTATCGAAAGAGAGGCATTGGTAGTTATTTGTAAAGTCGCAAATGGCATTCTTTGTATTCATCGGTGTTACTGAAAAGGAAGTAAAGATATGCACTATGTGTGCGGGCAGCACTGCATTCCCAGATGGGGAAACGAACTGTTCAGAATTTTATAATTTTTTTTCTTCATAATAAATACTCACCAGGAGTAATTGTTAGGCATGTTCCAAACACCGTTGGTACATGCGCAATTTTGACTGGAATTTGGGTGTCGCAATCTGTGCTGTTTGCTTCTTTGACACACTGAAATCGATATAAAAATAAACTTTATTACATATGGTAAGAAGAAATGGCTACTCCAGAGTTTATCTAATCCCAACAAGGTATAGCTAGAGGGCCGTTTAGTAAAGCGGGAAATGCTATATTAAAATATGTCATCGCGGTAGCCTAACCTATGAATCGTATTATAGCTGTAGTAAGTTTTATAAAACGGTAAACCCATGAAAACCCATGAAAAACCAAGAGGCATTCGGAGCAGAAATCGGAACAGGAGTTTTTTGCAACAAAAACGTAAACATCGCTATTACAACTTTTGTTAGAAAAGATTCTGTATCTAACTTGATGTAAAATAAAAATAGTCGTATCGAACCCTACAAACCTCCAGCCCTACATCCTTCCCCCCCCCCCCACCCCGGACCCTGAACAAATAAAAACAAAATGGGAGAAAAACGATAAATAACATGGAACGTGCAGGTACGCATGCATACAGAAGCATTCCCGTACCTTAACTCCAGATGCCCTTTTTTATGCCCTGGCTTTTTCCGTTGGAGAGTATTAGGAATTCCGTCGGGGAAAAAACAGTTTAGCGCTGTACTGTGGTCATGCAATCAACTGGTCAGCCATATGAGCATTAAAGCACCGATGTGTTTCAACAAAGCTTTTAGCGCTAACTTTGCGTAAACCTTATGATTCTACATCGAATTCTGTTCTGCGTGCGCTGCCGCTGGTTTGTGTACAGTAAGCCTATTCATTTTTGCATAGTTACAGTATTACAACATAACGCGCAAAGTAGCGTATATAGATCAGTCGTAGTAGGGAAGTGACGAGCGATGCTGTTGATGAAGCCAACAGCGACTTGTAGCAACTTGACGTTGCCATGGTAACATGATTTTAGTCCTACTTTTCATTTTGAGGCCTAATTTTTAAAATGCAGTTTTAATTTCGTAAGTAGCAGATATAGGCCTAATGGAGAATTTGGTTCGACGGTAAGCCCATTCATTCATGCAACAATGCGACGAGACTATTTTAAACGAAGCTAAAATCCATTTGTTTTTATTGAGTGTTACCTTAGGATTTTAATTCGACGATCAAATGTTATAATTTAATTTAGTTATCTCGAAGAATTCTATTAGCTCTAAGGAAGTAACTGGTTTGTGGTTTTCTGCAACTACCGAATTTAAACCATACTTCTACGATTCGTAGTTCAGATGTAACAGCGTAATGATCATAAAGGGCCATTTGAAGGTCGACTATTCGCGCATGTCCGATGGGCACTTGAGGCAGTTTGTATATCGAGCCATCCATATTTCATTTCACTCACAAAAATTGTGTAAATGACGAACCCTGGAACAAGACTCTAACTCCTCCTGGTGATTCAGTAATAACGGCAGATTTTTTTTAAAGTGTTAATAGTAAATAGTCGTTTGAGTCTTCTGTACAGCCGTACCGTCTGAGTAGACTATTGCAACGACTTTGTCCTTCCGTCCGTCGCTTTTTTCAACTTCGCAACTGTACCAACTATTGACGACCATTGTTTACAACATTAGATTCAGTGTGAGAAGTTAGTTAAAAATCACATGGCAAATTAAAACATCGTTACTTCCTTATAGCTAATAGAATTCCTCGAGGTAACTAAATTAAATTATAACATTTGATCGTCGAATCAATATCCTAAGGTAACACTCAATAAAAACAAATGGATTTTAGCTTCGTTTAAAATAGTCTCGTCGCATTGTTGCATGAATGAATAGGCTTACCGTCGAACCAAATTCTCCATTAGGCCTAGATCTTCAACTTACGAAATTAAAACTGCTGGTTAAAATTAGGCCTAAAAGCTGAGAATTACGCCTAAAATGTAAAATAGGCCTAAAAGCTAACACATTTTTAACCTTATGTGAAGGCAAACCAAGCAATGCTACATAAAAATCTAGAAACGCTGGTCGTCCATACACATACACCACCTGTACATAACCACTTAATGCCAGATAATAAATTTCTAAAAGAATATTTTCCTGTAATTAAATCACTTAAACTCGAATCTTTCGCCCGGCATATTGTAAAACCAACATAACGAATGCATCACAACTTTGAAACACGTTACCCTGATTTGCATACACCTTGCCTTGTATATCGTGGCATCCAACGGAGCAGGTGGGGCGTAGTTTTTCGGCTGCCATTTCTGCCTCTTTTGAGGGAAGAAATTGGTAGTTTTTATCCGTTTTAAATGTCTGTTTTATGCTTTTAATATAGGTTGACTTAGTGGCTTTTGCCATGCTTTAATTTTATTGCTATACCTGAAGACGAAAATGGATAATTTTCGAAACGTTGTTTGTATTTCTATGTAGCACTGCTTGGTTTGCCTTCACATAATCTGTTTCCGTGCTTTTTACTCCATTACATTTTTAACCGACAATTGTGATGGCTTCTCCTTTTAGATTAGTATAATAGAGATAGCTGTTGTAGTGCATGATAGAGGTGTGCGCTTCAACATTGGAAGTGGAGGAACTGTACAGAAGACCGGTGCGCCTACGCAGTCCCTGTAACCGCTTGTTCTCTTAACGTTTACATTTCCGTTATTTTATTTCATAGACTGTTCCTCGCTTTTAGGAATATTTGCACGGGAGATTTATTACGACTTAATATATACAGCCAAACCAGAAATGGCCACCAAGTTTCTAACAAGGGTCGATCTTAGAGGGTCATGTAAGGTTATCATTAGACCAAAAAAGAGCCACCAATGTGACCCAGCCAAGTTCGGACATTTCATTTTTTATTTCCTATACTTCTGTTTGTATTTCTGATTTGTAAATTTAAGACATAAAGCTTAAGAAGTGTGTATATTTAACTACAACTGGTTTAGTCAGCTACATCGTTCTTGGATTATGAAAAATGAACAGTATTACACAGCATGGTGATTTATTTACAACTTATGAGTATTAAAAGGGGGGGGGGGGGGAGGAGGAGCGGGTTCACGCAACATCAACAACACATAAACGTATACTTAAGTGTGAATATGGGAATCCATTTTCAGCCTAAACCCAGAATCAGGCCGTATTCAGTAATTTTAAAGTTTGATGCTTTTTATTTTGAGGATGAAATTTTATCGTGAATGATGCGTCACCAAGTCAGCAAAATTGTAAATGCAGCCGCAGAATTTACAGCTACGGGGGGGGGGGGGGGACAGGCTGGCGAACGGATAGCACGAGTGCCTTCTGCCTGGGAGGTCCGGCTCCAATCCTAATTTTTTACCCCCTGTAATTTTCGGGATGAGAAGAGCCCTGCGGTGACTCGTACTCATGTCGACTGTGGCATGTCAAAGATCCTGGGTATTCTGCTTGGATTTCTCCACTAAATTGTCCTCCTCGATGACCTAACACGGGTCAGAGCTCCGTAAATAAACAAATAACAAGTTAGAAAACAAAATGTACGAGCTCCTTTGATGTTTAAGGTAAGGTTTAACTATCCGAAGTCAAAACAGCAAAGTAACACTAATAAACATTCCTTTAAGGTTCACACGTACCGCAGTGGTCCTGTACTGTTTAGTCCACGTGGAACCTTACTGCGGTATTCACATGTTTTTTACAGTTTTTACTTTAAAACACGATAGGTCTTATTGGTTCATTTTACTTAGCTAAACGACATCGCTGTATTGTATCTTTTAGTTGCAGGTGAACGTTTCAAATCAAATTTACGGTAATTTCTTAAAAACACACTAACTTCTGGGGCTCAGACCCGGCTGGGAGAGCGTACTGCACTCCTCCAGATCCTTTTGACACAGCTTCCGCACCCTACTCCCTTGCCTGGTGCGAGTGTTCCTGAGGCCCCTGCAGTACATTCCCGGGGAGACCCGAGCCCTCCCAATCCGATCCTGATTGCAGTTAGCTTTACTATAGTTATCAGAGATACGAAACAGCCTTAGAATATTCGACTAAAACTATTATCTTACCGCAGCGGTTGCAGTAATTCTGCTTTCCTCAAACCGATAATTCTTCCAAACATCTTCTAGTGTCATACCATTATCCTCAAACTTGCATCGTCTGATTTGATTCCATTTGACTTCGTATGTGTCGTTCGCTGAAAGTTTAATGTGGGAACATAGACCGGCCCAGACATAATCATGAATACGGAAACCATCTACAGCTATTGGGCACACTGTTACTGACGGAAACTCAACGGACTTTGCTGACGTCATTCGACTGTGTAGCATAATTGGGCCAGCAAAGTACACATTTACTCTGCTTATCAACTGAAGTACGCACACGCCGTAGAAAGCTAAAACGGCGCACAACCAAATACTTCTTCGCCAGAGATTTATGTGAGAGTCAAAAGCCTTATGGAATCCTGGAATATCCAAGTCCGACTGCGGGAAGTATTGCGTAGCTCGAATGTTGGGTGGAGTCAATCCCAAGTTTTTCGAGTTAAGATTTCTACTAATTCTGGTATTGGATGGAAAAATGGCAACGTTGTTAAAATCAGTTTTTCTACTAATTTGGTCATTAGCTGGATTTAGAACTCTATTTCTGTAAGCTACAGACCGAATGGCGTGTGCAATGCTTTGTCGTTCTTGTGAGACAGGTAGCGGAGTTGAATAGTAAGGATACATTTTATACAACTTACTCGATTCCATGTTAAGCAACCACTGACCAATCCAGACTCAAGCACGCTGCTTAAGCATCAATAACTACAGGAAATTAGGGGGAAAATTTTGCATGTGTGGCACAATTTAATTATATTTTGCAGTAAGGCTTTTCATTATCTACATTTTTTATTTTTTAAACGGGAACTGAGCAAAGGCAAACACTGACAAAAACAAATCGATATTAACAAAGTAGCCGGAAGTTAATGCGGTATTAAATTTAGCGGATGCGTTATTAAAGTTGGTTTAATTTCCGTTAAGAAACATTAACGTGACGGGCAAGTGACGCCCAAGCCTATCATTGTTTTGCTGAAATCGATATCATATCATATTGACAGTTGGTTTGCAGATGAAACCATTCGTACAAAACAAAATTTGTTAGTTCATTTGTAGATAACCCCAAATGTTTATGGAGTTAAAAAAAACAAAGTTTCATGTCCACGCGATGATCTGTAAGGCCATGACAAATACGGAAAAGGTAATAGCAGGAGGAAAATAATAAAGCATACTTGAGCTTTTATTTCCTCCTGGTAGGAGATACTGACGATTTTGGAGTATAGAGACGTCAGGGATGCATCACTTCTGTTTTGGATTATTCCTAATTTGAAGATGTGCAAAAATAACTTAAATGAAAATACATTATGTTTTATATTTTCACTGCTTACAGATTTTAACGCAAAAATTAAAACTGCAAATCTTTTTAAGGTGTAATGATTCTATACGACCGTGTTTATTCAAAGCATGCAATTGTTCGTAAAACGTAACGTACTTATCATTTCACTGTCCTTCCCCTCTCCCTCAGTGAAGGCGCTAGGGGTGGGCCAGGGTGGGCCATGACCCCCCTAAATATTTTGCGCCTTCCCCCTGCCGCCCCCCCCCCAACCCAACACTCAGGTTACCAAAAGAAAATAAAACAATCAAAAAAACTTGCAGGCTAAACTTTAATTCAAGTTAATAAAATGAACTTTTAGTTTTTTCATTTTTTTTATTTATTTATTTTTGTAGCAACTTCACAACACAAATTATGTGTAACCTAATTTAAGTGTTTATGGGGAGCATTTTACAAAAATATTGCACTACATTGAAGCTTACGTTACGCTCCGGTTGAATTAAACGGAATAAAAATGCCTAATACGGCTGCCTTGAAAAGAAGTCCTTGGCCCACTCTTAATTCCAATTGTGCCCTCTGTCGGCCCCCAAACAATGCAGTCCTGACGCCGTCGCTGCTCTCCCTTCGAAAGTGCTAAAATTATCACCCTGCGCATGTTAAAAAATATTAAGATGTACCATTCACGTATTTTTAGAGGTAGCTGAGCAGTATGAGAACTGAAGTCTACTAACGTGAGTACTTATTACCTAATGTACGTACTATCGTTTCATCGCCCTCACCTTCCCTTTCTATGTGCTAATATTATCGACCTGTAAGGTTTAAAAAAAAAATTGTAAAATGAACGATTTCCTTATTTTTACAGGGGGCTGAGCAGTATGAGAACTCAGCCTAGTTGGATGATTACTTAACGTATGTTTCACCCCCCCCCCTTCCCTTTCTCCTTTTGAGGTAGCTAACATTAGCAGCCTGCAAACTTAAAAAAAATATTAAATTGAACGATTCGTTTATTTTTACAGGCAGCTAATAGTTGCTATGGGGCAAGGTGGCCTGATGGTTAGCATGACCGTCTTCTATGCCAGAGGTCTCGGGTTTGAGTCCGACCTCAGTCACCCCTGGCGTTTTTGGGAAGAGAAGGGCCCTGTGATGTCTCATGTTCATAAATATCAAATTTGGTACTTCTTTTGTAAATAGCCCAAATCATATTGATTAACATTTGGCAGTTGGTTTGCAGATAAAACCAATCGTGCAAAACAAAATTTGGTAGTTGATTTGTAGATAACCACAATCATCCAGATCAACATTTTGCAGTAGGTTTGTCGTAACCACGGTCATACGGTTTTGGCAGTTCACTTGTAGTTGACCCTAATCCTACAGACCAGCATTGGTTTTTTTGAATGCCCGAATCACCCACATGAACGATTTTTAGGAAGTTCATTTGTAGATAAACCCAGTCATAAGATCAACATTAATTTCATCAGTTGTTTTTTTTTATGTAAATCTAGTCAAACTGGTCAACATTAATTTCCATCAGTTGGTTTTTACGTAAATCCAGTCATACAGGTCAACATTCGACAGTTGGTTTACAAGCGAAGCACAGAAATCATTTGTTAGTTGAATTGCAGATAACCCTATAATAGGTAAAAACTCAGAATTCATTTAACAAGTGTAGAATACTGCAGTAACTTCTTTTAACATATAATACACCGACGTTATTATTATATTAATAAACAAAAATGGAACGTTAAATGTTTAGAGTAAGGATCTAAAAGTCAAAACCTAGAAGGAACACGGACAAGCTTTGACAGTCAGGGTCTAGGTGTAAAATTATGTCAGTAAGAGGCTGGTAAGCAGTAGACCCTTACTACCCGGTCAGAGGTGTAACTTCAAAATTGGGGCCCGGAGGCGCCAGTGCAGTGGTGGGCCCCCTTAAACAAAAAATCAGTTATTGCCACACAAGGTGAGAGCCCGGTAGAGAGCCCCTTTAATAAAACAAATAAATGCAGTTTTGTCAAGCTAGGCAAGACAAAATGTTATTTTTACAGTGGGTTGACGGGCCACCCCTCCCCCTAATAAAAAAAAACGCGGTTTTGCCACACAGGCGCGAGCTCAGTGGAGGCTATTCGGCAGTTTTTGTCACATAAGGCAAGAGCCCAATGAAGCCCAAACAATTAAGTTTTTGCGACACAAGGACACCTTTTTCACGAAATTATAGCGATAACTTACTTTCTGAAATTTTGCGGTTACAAACAAATTTTAAATTGGTACCATTGAGGGGGCCCCCAAAGTCAATGGGCCCGGAGGCAACTGCCTCCTCTGCCTCATTGTAGTTACGCCACTGTACCCGGTGGTTAGCTTAGTTCTAGTCTCTTCGGACTGAACGTGTGTATGAACGGTTGTAGCCGGTTTTCTTTGTTCTTAGAATATTGTTATGGAACTTTAAAAACACAATTTTCTTGTGAAGTTTGGCATTTTGTCTTTTGATGCTTTAGAATTTTTTATTATGTTTCGTAGATTTATGGTAGAGGATTACTATAATGCTCTCTGCTACGAATATGCTGGCATGTTACTAAATTGAAAAATAATTTTCAACGTAAAACAAAGCAGGAAACGTATAACCATACTACCACTTGATCATCACATGGGTCATTGTAGGATGATTTCCAGTTTTTCGTCAAAATGTATTTATCGCTGACCACCGAGTAGTAAGAATCTAATGCTTACCAGCCTCTTACTGACAAAATTTTACACCTAGACCCTGACTGTCAAAGCTTGTCCGTGTTCCTTCTAGGTTTTGACTTTTAGATCCTTACTCTAAACATTTAACGTTCCGTTTTTGTTTATTAATTCGTGTTACTTTTAGAATTGCAGCAAAACTGTAAAACAGTGCGGTTGACGGTCAAAGCTGATAGTTTAACATAAGAGACCCTAGGCTGACCCTTACTAATCTGGCTATCGCCAATGGTAACAATAGAAACAAATCCTTTAATCTTCAGTCTATGTCTTGCAGCTGGCGTTTGCTAATTGGTATTGTTGCATAATAACAATGTTTAAAACAATGTAAAACAATCAATCTGGTGGTTTAGAGCTCCGTAACCCCTGAACCACTTGACCAATTAGAAAAGGCCCTATGAAAAGGGCACATCTACAGAGCAATATCTGTAAAATGAGCTAAGAACCAGCTTTATAGGACAAATGGTTTGACCTGTAGAGAGGACAGACGAAAGTATCCCCAGAACAACAAGAAGAAGAAGCAGAAGCTGAACAAGAAGTTGTCTATTTGGCCCCTGTCTGCATCTCGGGTTTGGCTGGACCGAACTTCACAATTTTTGGACTGCAGACAGGCCTTGACTAGTCAAGGCTGGATTCCAAATTTGGTTTAAAGATGTTTACTTTTGACGGAGTTATAAGCTCTCAAAGTTGAGAGTTTAACACAGAGGTCCTAGGTCGACCCTTACTAACGCTGGCTATCGCCAGTGTTAATTTTAAAGTTAATTCAGGAAATTAGATCGTCCTACCAAAAAAAAAATATAATAATAATACGGGCGGATCGGTAATTGTGCAAGTCATGGTTTACAATTTATCCAAGAGCAAGTCTCGTATTATAGACCAACTAGAGGAAGCCCGTGCTTTGCACGGGGCCGGTGATATTTCCCGGGATACATTTCCGGGACATTTTCCCGGCACTCTTTCCGAAGACTTGTCAGATTGATCGACCACTCATGCCTGGCTCCTTTTTGGCTGGACGTAGAGTGGGAGGGTTCATTTTCAATGCAGGCGCGAGGAGGGGAGAAGTGGTTTTCCTTTAGGGTCTCCTTTAGGCTTTCCTTTTAGCCGGTCTCCGATATTATTATAAAGATGTGCAACAGATTTTAAATTGAATATTGAAAATAATTTCCTGAGTGGTAATCGATGGACAATTTCCTCATAGTGCTGAATCATTGCAAAATAAACGGAACTCTTGTGTTGTGCACCACAGTACATTATTTTTCAACAGACATAGCGCATTGCAGCTGGCAAGAGCTAAAGTGAACAGAATTACCGAAGAAAATGAAGAACTCTCGTTTAATGGCTGGATTTGTAATTGTTATTATTTTAGCAATTGCAAACAACGAAGGAGAAGCAGGTAAAGTAATCGAATTATTTAGTTTTAAATGCGTATTCGTGATCATTTTAGATAAATTGTGTGTTTTTTTTCTATACTGCCACTGTGTTGAATGCGATCGGGGGCTGTCGCGGGTGCCACATTTTCAACTAAAGTATCAACCTGATTTTCGTATGCTTTACTAACATGAGTAATTGTACTACGTGTGGTATACATCCCAATATTTCAAAGAATTGTCCATACTTTGATTGGAATATGCCACTTTGTATCTGGGTACCTTAGGCCAATACAAAGTTTTTCAGAGGGGCAGCCACCTCAATTTCCATGTAGGACACCAAAATGGCGCCCCCCCCCCCCCAAAAAAAAAAAACAGATTTTTTTTCTGTAACTTCTTAACCGTCAACAAATTTAAAGCATAATGTAAAGCAAAAACGTTCAGAACACATTTCTGGACAGGAAACGTAATATTCATTTTTACGTAAAAGTAACACTTGAATCCCAAAATCGTACTTAAAGTATATCAGCCCTCTATAGCCCGAAATAGACATGCTTAGGATTTTAAGAAAGGTGGAGATGTATTCTTTCCATCAATCCTAACCGAGATTATTTAATTTACATAGGAACCGTGCAATGCCCATTTAAAGGCGAAGAGATAATGGCGTACCTGCAAAATCGTATGTTTTTTTTTTTTTGGGGGGGGGGGGGGCGGCGCCATTTTGGTGTTCCACATGGAAATTCAGGTGGCTGCTCCCCCTCTGAAATACTTTGTATTGGCCTAAGGTACCCACATGCAAAGTGGCATATTTCAATCAATGTACAATATTTCAGTGTACCACATGTGTTTTTGGGAAAAAAATTCTCCGGAAAGAAAATTTCGATAAAATGGTCCCCAGAAAAAAATATGCCACTGTAAAAGTTTCTCTAGAAAATTAATCCCGAGAATAAAAATATCCGAAAAAAATTCCTACAAATTTGTCCCCGGGGAAAAATTCCAGTGGAAAAAAACCTTCTCTGAAATAAACATTCCCGAAAAAAAAAAATGACGAGGATTTAATAATAAAAGAATACGCAAAATCTAAGATTTAAAAATAAAAAAAAAACAGTGAATATACCTAAATGAGGACGCTGAAGTACGTCTATGCTGCATGCATTGGTCTAAAATTTAATGAACTTGACGTTTTAAATCTGAAAGTAGGAGTACCCCTGAAAGTAAATGTATACGTAAATATGATAACATCTGTGATTGGCTGTGCCTTCTGGCTGCCGTGCTCACTGCGGTTGTATAAACAATCAAACAGCACCCAACCACTCCTTCTTTCAAGCGGGAATGCCTGTTTAATACGATGAGCTAAACTTTTTTTTTTATTATTAAGTCCTAGTCTTCGATCTTGTATTCTTAGATCTTTCTTATTAAATCCCCAGGATTTTTATTTCGGGGATTTATTTTGTGGGGGAATTTTTCCTAGGATCAATTTTCTGGGGGTATTTTACCGGAATTTTTTTCGGGAAATTTTTTGCCAGTGTTTTTTTTTACATCACAATTGTCGGTTAAGAATGTGTTAGCTTTTAGGCCTATTTTACATTTTAGGCATAATTGTCAACTTTTAGGCCTAATTTTAACCAGTAGTTTTAATTTCGTAAGTAGCAACTAACGGCGATACGGATTGTATAGCAAGTCTATTCATTTTTGCAACACAGTGCGCCTACAGGCACACAGTTACAGTGTTACAACATAACGCGCAACGTAGGCTATATAGATCAGTGGTAGTAGGGAAGTGACGAGAGCGACGCTTTTGATGAAGCCAACAGCGACTCGTAGCAACTTGACGTTGCGATGGTAACATGATTTTAGGCCTAATTTTCGTTTTTTAGGCCTAATTTTAAAAATGCAGTTTTAATTTCGTAAGTAGCAGATATAGGCCTGATGGAGAATTTGATTCGATGGTAAACCTATTCATTCATGCAACAATGCGATAAGACTATTTTAAACGAAACTAAAATCCATTTGTTTTTATTGAGTGTTACCTTAGGATTTTAAATCGACGATCAAATGTTATTATTTAATTTAGTTACGTCGAAGAATACTATTAGCTATAAGGAAGTAACGATGTTTTAATTTGCCACGTTATTTAACTAACTTCTTACACTGAATCTAACGTTGTAAACAATGGTCGTCATTATCAGGTAACGTTGCGAAGTTGTAAAAAGCGACGGACGGAGGGACAAAGTCGTTGCAATAGTCTTCTCAGCCGGTACGGCTGTACAGAAGACTAAAAACTACGTGATAGATAGTTATCGAGTTATAGTGTTGTTACCATGGTACCAACTCGAGAATGCTTTGCAAAATTATTGCGTAAATGCGCTCTCGGGTTCTTGGGTCTTCGTCCGACCTCTCCTTGAGTATGCAAGTCAGGTTAGGTCACCAAATCTCCTTGCTGACATTGACCGGATTCAATCTGTTCAAAGGAAACACACTAAATCGTTGCCAGGCAAGCGTTCTCTGCCTTACAATCAACAACACTCCATATTCTAAACCTTGAAACCCTCGAATGCAGATGCTTGAGGCCCGATCTGATCTTAACCTATAGGGCATTGACACGACGTAGTATGGTGGAGCCAGTTACTGGGTTAGCTGCAAGGTGTACTGGTGGGGGAAAAGAAGAGCGTCTTACTGAAGCCAATGCTATTAGACTGGATTTCTTAAGCCTAAAATGCGCGATTTTTGTCGATTTGTTGGCAGTTGCTGACATTTTTAAGCAAGTGGAATCTTTATTTTCCAATTACGACCTAAGCAGCATAAGGAGATAACAACGGTTTTTTAAGCCTACGAAATCCAGTCTCAAAGCACTGGCTTGACTAGAAGTGCCGTTGTTTAACCCACCATTTCAATCTAGTGCCCCTTGCAGGTATCTCTCTTGTAGCAATATGACGTCACTTGACGCTGCTCTATAAGATTATACGCGCCATGTTACCGTTCGTACTCCCTCTTTTTGATTATAGCCCTAACTCCAGCACTCGTGGTAACTGTTTCAAACTTGTTCTTCCCCGTTTTCATTTAAATTCCCGGAGGTCGTCCTTTGCTTTTAGAGTGGTTCCTATTTGGAACTCTCTCGACAACGAAACTGGTTTAGCCCCATCGCTTCTCTCCTTCAAAAAGCGCTTATCCACTTCCACCCTTCGCCCGTTCCTTCGTCGCCCTGAACATTCTATTTGGAACCCTTAATTTTCTAGTTCTCTATACCACCTTCATTTTGTTTCTTTTTTTTCCTTGGGTCTGCTGTCAGCGGTTTGATAGGCGATCCCTTGCACTTCCCTTTCGCCCTATGTGCAAAATAAAATTGTATTATTATAATATTATTTTCCCCTTTTTTCCCCTAAAGTTGCCTTTCAGTGTTGTGGATTTACAATGATTTATGTTTACTTAATTAAGGTAATTCGGAAAATGTCAACAGTGAATTTATACAGGCTATATAGCCTACATAGTACACATATTATACACTCTGCGTACAATTGTAGAAATACTGTGATGCAGTAAGCCGTTATGTGTACTTAAGTTTCATTCGAGTGCCTTCACTTGAATTAGGGCGCCATGTGGCGCCAGTGTATAATTACCATAGATTATTTACATCGATTTTCGTGTATTTAGTTCTCTTTAATTCATAATTTGAGTTGTTTAGGTGCGCAGGTAAAGTTGAATTAAAACAGTATTGCTTATTTATAATTTCAGCATCTATTGACAGAGGACAAATGTGCATTATGTGCTATCCGATGTGTCCCGAAGGCTCTGAACCCATAGCCACATGCGGGTGTTGTAATGCCGAAAAATGCTGCAGAAAGAAAAGGAAACTAGACATCAAACCGGACTTTATTGCTGAAGAACAGTAATATATACTGTCCTGTGTATTAAAGTGGAATAAAAGTTTAGCAGTTCTTTTGATTCTCTTTCTTTGAAATGTGTTTTTTTTTATGACAACAACCATAACAATAACTGATTCATTTTACTAAGTAAAAAGTCGCATGCATCCTGGATTCGAACCAGCAGGAGAGCCTCTGCCGACATAACTATCAAGAAATGACAAAGTAGCTCTTTAAAAAGTTTCGAAAAGTGCACATGTCAAAAAAACAATTGGGTCGACGTTTCGCTTTACTTCAACCCTCATTTTCAAGAGCTTTAAAATTTAAAATGCCGATCGGCATATGTCATATTACTTTTTACAGAAAAAGAAAAATGGATATCCATTATGTGGCAGGCAGAACTGACCAGGACGTGAAGCTAAAACTGTGGGACCTAAACAACATGAGGTCACAGCTGACACTTACGGACATTCGAATTTCATCCTCTCTAAAATGAAATACGGCCATTGCCAATTTGGAATTTTAAATTTTAGAGGTCTTCATTGTGTGCGCGGTGTATCTTGAGTCCTACAAGTATTTTGTGAGCGGCTACGTCTAACTGGATGGGGTGGCTTTAATCGATGGCCGCCATTGTTTTTGTAACCATCTTGGATATCAACAAGGCACTCTGCTACTGAAAACGTACAATCGATTATCTGTGTTCGTTCTGCGGAGAACTCAAGATAGGCTGCGGACACTATAATATGAGTTTTGAAGAAATTCGAGACGTCGAGCGAATTATTTATTGACGAACGCACTTTTCAGGATTTTATTATCATTATCATTACGGACCGTACAAGTGCTTTATAATTTTAATCTTCTACTTTTTTAATGCCTTAAGGATGTAAAAACTATTGCACTGGCAAAAGCAACATTTGAATCAGCGACGGTAACAACTACGCGCATGAGAAACATGAAACAGTGCAGCGTCAACAATTTTTTGTCAGGTGCACAATAACAATATCCATGATGAATACCCGCTTTCCGAGTTATTGGCCCGAAAGCAACAGTGGTCTAACAATGCTTTTTTGAAAACTGCGGGCCAATAACTACGTTAATTGCGCCACAGTCAGTCCATAACATGTATATACTTTCAAATAATATTACAGCAAGCCAACTACTAACTAAATGTGCGTCACTGTCTCATTTGCAGAAGCGGATTTATATTAATATTTACATATTTATATTTATTTTGGAAGAGGCGGTTTCCCCCTTTCAGGTATGCCTACCATTAGTGCGTGCATGTTACATACAACTATTGCTAGGCTACACTAGGTGGTGGTGTGTGCGTAACTATTAACTTTATTTATTATGTGCGCGGTGTATCTTGAGTTTTTGCAAGTATTTTGTGAGCGGCTACGTCTTCCTGGATGGGGTGGCTTTAA
>JAHWFP010238038.1:0-11626 GCA_023313725.1 Lithobius niger | reverse complement strand
CTTTCAGCCGGAGGAAATGTTTTATTGAAAAGCAATGAATTCCCGATTTCTCACTCTGCCTTAAGATGCAGTCAAGGTCAACTTAAGGAAACCGAAATGCGAAGGGAGAGTTGAAGGGATTAAGCTAGATCAAACCATGCTTTCTCAGATAAGGTCACCCCACCTTTAGCCATAAGTTAGTCGGACAGTCGGTTAATATGCTAAATAATAGTCGGATTGTTGGTAATATTTAGTTCCTTTTTTAAATTGTACACAAAAATCTGTAGAGAAAATTTGCAAGAAAGCTAACTTTGGCGGTGTAATTTCTCTGACCCACACGTGATTAAATTTTGCCGACTTTTGCCGACTTGGCAAAAGTTGGGGGGGGGGGGGGGGCTCGCCCCCCCCCCCTTGCCCCCCACTCGCTACGGCCCTGCCACCAGTGCTGTTTGTAGAGAAGCACAGAAAAGCCGTTTTGTTACTGGTGAGATCAGTTTCTTTCCCCAAATTTCAGCAAGCAGGGTCTAAGTTCCACTAGGTAGAAAAATTTAACACAATATGATCGAAGTAAACGGCCGCTTTACCTGATCTGCCACTGATTGCGATTTTTACGCCACAAACGCTTCACAAAAGCCAAAAATTGCGTCTGCGATTGTGGCGCGTTTTGTGGTTCGTCTGCAACCGGCCTTATGCCCAGTCAGACATAATTTCTGGGAAAGCGGTAAACATTTTTAACTTCTTATTTAAATTTACCAAACAGGGAAACCGGGTATCATCCCAAACCTAAAACAAATTCATTTTACAAGTAATCTGTTAATTGGACAGTGCTGTTCCGAGATGACCCGTACTACACAACGTCCTGGATATGCAGCGCCATGGGATGTGTAATTTCGAAGCTATCTGTGGAAACAAATTATATTGTACGAGTTAATGGAAGTCACTTTCATTGTCAAAGTAATATCCGGAAATGGAAGGATGATTAACAAAATCGCACTCCGTGGTTTTTAGTTAATAGCACCCAATACGAACCGAAGAAGGTGGTCTGTGACGCCACTTCACTCAGTTCGCCTGCAACGAAGGTTTTCTTTTTTTTTCTTCCTTGACCAAAATAAAAATTAATTATAAAAAGTTAATTTCAGTTTGTCTGAACCCATGGACCACATACGAAGGAGATTTACAGCATTAATACTTTAGTTATACTTGCCTCCTAACTGTCTCAGTACTTAACGACCCATTTTTGCAGCTGACGGGATTCGAACTCTCAACCCTTACATTAGCAAGATGACGCCCTAACCATTCACGTTACACTGACGTGATGAAATACTCCGAATTTAAAACGTCAAATAAAATGATATGACGCAATATTTCGTTTTGTTGCCGATTATTACTACGTCATCGACAACCTTCACTTTGCTGAACCCACTCGCCTTTTTCCTCCGTCCTTTTGCGTCAATACCTCCTCTTCCAACTCCACCTCATCTACTTCCGTTTTACTGCTTTATTAGGTAGATTAAGACAGAATTCGAAATTTTATTTTTTGTTACTATCTATTGCCATTTGATGCCGTTGTTATGCTATTTTATGAACCTAATTAGTCTATATCTTAATGTTTACAACAGCTGAATAGCATTTGTTTTGGGGAATACAAGTGTAAATAATAATAATAATAATAATAAAATTTACCACCAATGTGTGGAAGGAAGACGGAAGGGCTGTGGAGCCACTTACTCCGTTCCTGGGCAATCAAAAATAAAAAATTTTAAATCAAAATTTAAAATCTAAAAACCTAAAAACCTAAAAAGTTCAAAATTTAAAAACTTTCTGGCAATGGGCGTTTTAAAAATGTGTGCACTGGTTCAGCTTTCAACAATCTACAGAAGGCCGGGACAGTAGGTGCATTCACCGTGCTGGACCCAAGGGCATTCCAGATTGGGACAATCCGTACCGCAAAAAAATTCCGGCGACAGTCAAGACGAGAGGTTGGGACAACAAGTTTCCAGTTATGGCCACGCGTACCAATTGGGCAAGTTACAAAATCGAAGAACGGACGAACTACGTAAATAAGGTTACGCAAAATTTTAAATGTCAGAATTTAAATCGAATCTTATTCTGCGCGTAAATCCCGTTTCTTCTTCTTTTAACACCTTGGTGGCCACTGACGTTTTGCACAGTTTGTTAGTGTGGAACAGAACTGAAGAGATTTGCACATTTAGCACTTGAACGCAATTAAGGATTTCTAACAATGGTATTCACCGCTGAGGTGATACCTATCCAGTTATTTATTCTTCCTTTTTTTCTTGTAATGCACCAATTCTAGACCCTACTGAACCAAAGCTAGTATTTCTGTCAAGATCTAATTGTTTCTTTTTATTTTAGAAGTGTTTCGAAGACAGCCCAGTAGTCAAGATCCTTTGGTCACCTTTGTCAGAGATGCTTTCGTCAATTTCGGTGATTATTTGGCAACTGGAATCTTCGAACTGCGGATTCCTGCTTTGGATCCGCTTAACCTTCCCGGTTTCAAACTGGATGCCGTTACAAATACTCCAGGCACCGAGATGGATGGCGTATTTCGGCGCGTCGCCGTTACCGGTTTATCAAATATGTCCGTTCCAGATGTTCAGATGAACGTTCCAGCAAAATACTTAGCAATGACATTTAATCTCCCACTTATCCAAATTGAAGGAAATTACAACCTAGAAGGAGTTTATGGTCATGTCTTTCCCGTACATGGCAACGGAAAGTTCATGGTCGCTACTGCCGACGTCAAGGTGAGTTAAAAAAAATTCCAATACTATAATTAATTTTGATTCAGCGTCAACTTTCCTTAAGAAAAATATTCCTGTGCCCCTTTGATTTTGACAATGGCATCGCTAGCTGGTCTTAAAGAACAATAGTTCATTTGTAGCAGGACTAATAGAAGACGGAGGCATCACACAAAGTATCAAGGCAGAACTGTCGACACCACAGGTTTTCATTCAGGGTCGTTGAGTGCCGCTAGAAATTATGGAAAAAGGCATAATTCAAACTCGAATCATCAGATATTAAGTTGACATTAAATCACATTTGGCCTCTGACAAACAGGTCAGGCATCTGGGGTATCGAGTTGTGACGCGGAGTTTGTGGGTTCAAATCATGGTCACAATATCTCAACGAACTGTAAGTCCTTAGTAAAGGCACTCCAAATCTTGGCTACTTTTAGTTTTAATCTTTGCTGTTGTTCTACCAAGTATCGTGATCTCTTGTAGAATTTACAGAGAATAAAACATGGAAATTCGACGAAGGTAAGGCGTGGCCATGGGATCACATTCAGTGCAAAAAGCTGAAGAGCTCCACATTATCTCAGCAGGCTCTATTAGTCTCATTTCTGCCACGTAATCAATGGATTCATACATTTCCAACACTTTGCATTGAATTTGTGGGTACTGTTTTTGCAGAGTCGAAGGGGGATGGTCTGTATCAATATCAAATCCTTCTTCGCAACCGGGGAAGTAAATACAGGATGATATCTAAGCAGTAGTTGAAACAAATTGTTCTTTCTATTCATTGTGTAAAACTTTCAGTGGTGCGCTTCGCCAGCTGGGTGGTTCACTGGCCCTCAAGTCCTTGTGGAGTATGGCCTTACATGGTCGTGAAGAACTTTAAGGCCCTACGTGCAGTGTACGGTTTCTGTTGTCAGTCAGGTCGTTTTTGGTTTATAGTTTTTAGTTTATTTGTTCCTTGTATGTTGATTTGGTATAGTTTCCCTTGTCGGGCTGGTGATGTTTTAGGTGAATGCTTCTAATAAACCAACCCAAATGCTGCTGTAAGATTTGTTGATTGTGGCATGTCAAAGGTCTTGGGTTTTCCGTTTGGATTTGTCCAGCGGGATTTTCCCTCTCGTCGTCGTGGGCAGATAACCCAGTTTGGGTTCGTGCTCCCTAAAAGACAAAAAAAAAAAAAAAAAAAAAAAAAACAAGTGGTAAGCTTTTGTCATATTTCATTCACAGCTGCCAAAATTCATCTATCACTGACTCGTGTTCTTCATCATGGATTGAGTCATATACATAAGATCTGCCATTAGTCAAGATACATAAGATCAGCCAATGTTTTAACTTCAAAAACCTCACTCGGCTTCCCTTGCTTCCCACGTACTGCTAATAAAATTAGGCTGACCGTTCCTGGTAATTACCTTAAAAATTACTGCTTGGATTGTGTCCCATTAAAATCACTGGAAATGAATGAGTTTTATTCTGAATTTTAAATTTCTCATTAATGTAACATGGGCAGTCAACATAGCAATAAGCAAAAAATATATAATAGAGCCAACATTGTGAACAGCTAAGTATGACTAGCATAGTGGTCTTGTGCACTAAGTGCGACAAATGAACAGCAATACTGACGAAAATAAATTATGTTTTCATCATGAGTCCGGTAATTGAACCCGGACCCGGGTCTTCAGACGGGTGACTCAATCCGAAGACCTGGGTCCCGGTTCAATTACCGGACTCATGATGAAAACATAATTTTTTTCGTCAGTATTGCTGCTCGTTTGTCATTCTTAGTGCGCTATGCTAACGCGACATTGTCAAAATTGTTACTAACCTGCCGTACGAATTAATGCATGTATACAACAAACTTATATTACTCAGGGGGTGATTACTGGATATAGCGAAGGTGGGTTCCGAATTTATAGCAACGACCTAAAGAATATGCGTAGCTGATAAGCATTGGTTGTAGCCTAGCATATCCTGGATAAAGATATGCTAGGCTACGAAAGTGCTTAGCAGCTACATATCCTCTTTAGGTCGTCAATATAAATTCAGAACCCACCTTCGTTAAATTCTATTTTAATAAGAAATCCACTCAACTTAGAGTAATACATTCACGCTGAAACTTTAAGGTGAAGTAGGCACGCAGTCTTGGTTGAACTATTAGATCTATCCATAAAGCAATTTCCATTGAATGGCCGAGTTTGCACACTTACCTTGCGTTCGTCAAACTTCTGCCTTTTATTCAACTGGTTATCTAGCTTCATGGACTAAATTCTTCAGCGTCTACATCAAATCGATGGTCCTTTATTTCAGCTGACTGCTATGTCTTACCGTAAGTTTTTTCCTGCATTCGCAGATTTATTTACTCTATCATCACTATTATTAAGGTTATTTGTAGTGCTGTAACTATTCCTATTATGACCACACCACAAACGAAGTCCTGAGTTACATCCCTAAGGGCACGTTTACGCAACCACTCGCTTTTGCATTCTCGCAGCTAGAAGCGAGAAATCACCCCAAATTCCAACATGGCGGCGGTTTTATGTCTGCCGCCTCGCAACGAAAACAGCAAATAACGTGAGTTCAGAAGTGTTTGGGAAAATTTTTTCGTCATGAGGAATTCTTTATATTATTGGGACGGATTATAAGATTGCAACTATTTACTCAAACGATGTCGGATTTAGCTAATCCATTAGCGTTGTTACCATGGCAATGTCACCTTTGCCATCGTGACTGAGTTCTATAGCCGCGAGAATGCAAAGGCGAGTCGCTGCGTAAACGCGCTCTTACTTGCGGTTGCTTCATGATGAGTTTTACAACCACTGCATGTGAATTTGAGGTGATATTTTGTACGAAGTTGTTCCCAGTTTTAATGGTACTGAGCTTATGACTAGTTTTGGCATCAGTGATATTCCTAGTATTCAACGGTCTAGATTAATTAAGATCATTTGTTTGAGTTTCCAACCCCCCCCCCCCCAAAAAGAACGCTTTTTTTTCGGAATTCCACTAAAAAGAGTAGTGATTTGGAAAAATTTGTTGCATATTTTCCTTGCATATATTTTTCTTCCATAAAGTGCCTATAACTTTAAATAAAATCGGACTTTAAATTTGACGAAAAAATATCTCATTATGGAAGTGGGCCGATTTGTGTAGGAAAAATGTGTTGGCGTAAAAAATTGGATCCCATGCTCCTTTGCGTCATTCTTTCTTCTGGCTGGGCGTGTAGCTGACGTTTTATATGGTAAAAATCTATCTTATTTCAAAGGGCAATTACATCCATTTTGACATGCATGTTTGACTTTTGGATCACTTACACAATAACTAAACACAAGAATTGCGGTAAGAATACGTTACTTACGTTCGATATAACAATTTAATTACTGCGTCACCAAAACACGACACGTAGATCGCCATTGTTTTGCCGGAACGCTCGGAAATTAATGCCGACAGATGTCACTTTTCGATTTCGACACGCAGCCGATTGAGATAGTTGTATTGACTGTGAGGAGCTCAAGCGTCTGACGGCCTTAGCTGGCCGGCAGTGTTGTGGCCAGCTACGGCCGTCGGACGCTTGAGCTCCTGACAGTCAATACAGCTATCTCAATCGGTTGTGAGTCGAAATCGAAGAGATTCCTCTGTCGGCATTAATTTCTGCGCGTTCTAGCAAAACATTGGCGACCTCCGTGTTGTGTTTTGGTGATGCAGTAATTAAATTGTTATATCGGACGTACGTAACGTATTGTTGCTGCAATTCTTGTGTTTAGTTATTGTGTAAGTGATCCAAAAGTCAAACATGCATGTCAAAATGGATGTAATTGCCCTTTAAAGTATTTTGGGATTTGCAGGCATTGTTTTTATGTAGGTTTAATGCATTTTAGGTTTCTGAAGAAGGATCCGATTGTTTTGTGAAAATTTACACAAGTTTATTAAATATGTTCGGTAAAGGTATCCATTAGTCCGTCTGGAATTTTTTGAAGTGCCTACCCCCTTCCCTCTCGTATTTGAAAAAGTTTTTCTGTGAAGCAGCGAGAAGTATTTTGTTACATAATCCATTGACCCATCTACCACACATTGTTTTTTGGCATGGGATTACGGGTCTATTAAAGAATTAGCATTTTCTACATACCTTCTACATATTTGGTTGCTTAATCACAACTACCGAAAACAAAATTTTGGATAATATCAGGCATCAAATGCGTCTACAGAATTAGTTACATTAGCCACGTTTAACACATTTAGTAACGATGCTGTCACGTTTGCTATGTTAGTCATTCCACTTTTCACAATTGTCTCAGTGCGTACTGGTGCTAAATTTTGTGTATTCTGTGATGCTCTAAATGCTGACTGTTGGTCCAAGGTACTTCAATTTCCTCTTTTTCGTCATTTTCACTGGCAAATTTAAGAAGCACTTTTCCACTTTGTAATGACGTACTTACTGTTATTGGATTTTGAACAATTTCATCAACCCTGTCCAAGTTTCTATTACCTCTTACCTCATTTGAGATAATTTAGCCCTGAATTGTACTAATCTTCAACCTCTGAATTGTCCCTCTTATTAACAAACATTTCTTCGTGAAATTCTCTACGTGAAATTCTTGTCACTCACAAATTTGCTATTGTCACAATTCTAATCTTCTTTACTGAACCGCTGAGCGTTGTTTACGAGTATCTATTCCGCGACCTCAACCAGTTTGAAACGTGTTAGGGTAAAGCTAAATATTTTTGGCATTATTACTTGTCATATTCCTGGTATTTTTCCAATCCGGGTTGAATCAGTAATAAACCTCAACAACTAAACTAGGATTTGACCCCGTCAGAAAACACAGTTAAAAATTCACCAATGCACGTCAGAAGAATATCGGAGATAAATCTTTTGGATTGCTGTAATGATTGTTCAACACTAGATAATTGTTAAAATAAACTCGGGCTTATTTGCAAAATATTGGTTGGTTAGCTGCACTTTTGAGGAACCCAAACGAAACACAAAACACAAAGCAAAATTCTTCCTGCACACAAACTGTCTTCTCACTCTTAAAATAATTTCTTAAAATCTTCTTAAACACTGGACTTCAATTATGAAATATTGCTGTTGGCTCAGTAGCTCTGATTAGGCATAGGCGCCAATGCTTTGAGGGTAGAGTGGATAGGCAGTTGTGGCTGAGGTGCTGCGCAGAGGTGAACTGACTACCTCTTGGCGGCTCGGATGCTGCTTTTATAGCAGGAGCTAGTTCAGGTAAGGAACAGTTCGTGATGCTACACTACACACTTCCTCTTAGCAAGAATTTCTAGGGTTTGGGAGGAGAATCAGTAACTCTAAAAAGTTCCTATTTAAACGTAGTATGAATCTAAGACGTTTCAGAGGGAGTCTCAGTCACAAATTCTCTCCCCAACCCTTTAAATTCTTGCTCAGCATCGGCATCTGCCTCCAGGGTGTCATTAGAACGCAGTCTCAGACGCAGTCTCAAATGCAGTCTTGGATGTAACGCAGTCTCATCCGGTAAAGCGAATGATTAGAGGCCTTGGGGGCCGAAACGACCTCAACCTATTCTCAAAATTTCAATGGGTGAGAAGTCTGGCTTGCTCGACTGAAGCCCGGACGTTGGATGCATTGATGTATCATACTTTGTAATGCTGATTACTTTCGTTACCTTTGTACGAAGCCGCAGCTCCGCAAAGCCGCAGCTCCTGTTCTGCTTACCAAAAGTGGCACACTTTTGGTAAGCTACGGCTTTGCGGAGCTGGGGCTTCGTACAAAGGTAACGAAAGTAATCAGCATTACGAAGTATGATACATCAATGCAGCAATAACACTGTGGAGGAGTCTATAGAGTTTGACAGCTGGCTAATTGATCCACCAAGATGTAGGGGATGGCTGACAATTCCATGGTTCGTGCATAACAGACGAAACCATTTTCAAGGCTTTTTCAAGGGTTTTCAATGTTAACCTACACCAAATTTCAAGGCTTTTTGCACAGTCGACTCAAAATTACCTTTTAAATTCCAGTATTTTTTATCACACGTCAACGTTGGCACCATTATGCGCTTCGATTGCTGTAGGATACTAGCCGTCGAAAACAATCGCCAACAGTAAGTCCCCCTTTCTCCAGTGAACACGGAGGAATACATTAGAACTTTATTTGCTCAGCTGCCCCTTCTGGCAAAAAACTGCTTGCGCTGCACGGCAGCTCTCTCTTTCTGTCCCCAGTCCAATCCGAGGAAAGCATCGTTCACAAAAGAAATGGTTCTTCGTCTGACAAATTATTTCGATTCATTTATTTAATTTTATACTTAAATTAATATTACTGAAATGGCATTAACCTCATTCCAAAAGGTCATTTCAAGGTACCAACAATAAAAATGCAATTTTCAAGGTTGTTGAAAGCCTTGAATTTTCAGTTTTCAAATTTAAGGCTTTTCAAGGACCTCAAGGCCTTGTACGAACCGTGCAATTATTATCCAAAAAACAGAGCCTGCGAAACATGCCATTACACTAGAATAATTGGCCGAGCAGATCCCTAGTGAAGCAACTAAAAGCACAGCCGAGTTGTAACATGGTTGGTCTCCAAACCAAGAGGGTGCGAGACCGAATCGCATCACTGACTTACGTATTCTTGGGTCTTTAAAAAAGGTCCACTTCTGGTCGTACATCTGGAGTGAAAGAGGCTTATCATATAAAAAACCAAAACTGGTAAAAGGGACCGCCAAGTTCTCAATGGTTCGGCCCTTCAAAGGAGTGATATCAACATACCAAAACATTCACCAAGTTAATCACACCGACTAATAGTTTGAAGGTTAAATGAAAACTTGAACATTGCTACCAAAAAAGTAGCAATATTCTAGTGTTAATTTAACCTTCGAACTATTAGTCGGTGCGATTAACTTGGTGAATGTTTTGGTGTGTTGATATGACTCCTTCGAAGGGCCGGGCCATTCGGAACTTAGCGGTCCATTTTACCAGTTTTGTTTTTGATATGATATCACTTCTTTTTTTAAATTGTGTATTATCCTCAACGCAATTAGCTAGCAGATGTGTAATAATGTGCTTGAGTGGCCATTTTTCTAAATTTTTAATTTCATATCACTCCTTTGAGAGGCCGAACCATTCTCAACTTAGTGGCCTCTTTACCAGTTTTTTTCTATTATTGTTTCTATTGTCGTTTACCATTTAGAATGTAGACCTGCAAGCTTCAGGACTTGGTATAATCTCCTTATCTATGATTTTCCACTTCCTGAAGCCACATGAGCTAGAAATACTTAATAGTATGTTTATTGTAAAATCAGTCATTGTTATGAACTACGGTTATGTATCATGTTATGCGCATATAATCATTAAAAAATAGTAATACTGTCAGTTTTTTTTTTACAGGCAGAAATTGTCGCGGTAATAGAACCAAACAAAACAAGACAGACACTCGATGTCACTAATTTTACAATAATGTTTCGTCCATCCAAAATCCGACAACAATTCGAGAATTTGTTAGGCGGCGGCCATCTTGGCCAAGTCGCTAACCGAATAGTACACCATATCGGCATCCGGACTTTTCGATCATTGGATCCCATTCTGCAGAAAACGTTCGGAGTAGCCATCAGAAGGAAGTTGGTTCAAGTTCTGCGACGCATGAAGCTGAGCAACGTGCAGAAGCGTTCAACGGGCGAAGACAGGGTCCTTGCACGACGAGGTATTGGGCTAATCGACAAACGAGCGGTCGAAACTTTTAACGATTATTTCGACCAAATTGTGAACAATGTTCGACAAAAACTAACGGAAAGGTAAGAATGTAAAACTGAATTTCTTTAAATGCAATTTGTCAACTTTTGAGAAGATAGCATTTCTTACCAGTTATTTGGAAAGGTCAACAGTAGCAGAACAAACTCGACCTATCGCGACTTCAACTGTATTAGAAAACAAAAAAGAACTCGTTTGATGCTTAAGGTAAGGTTTAACTGAGCCGAAGTCTAAACAGTTTTTACAGTTTTTACTTTAGAACACGATCAGTCAGATTGGTTCATTCTACTTGGTTAACAATATCACTGAAAAATCATAAAAACCAGTCTTAGTGTGCTTGATACAGCCCTACAGATTAAGTAATTAAGGGTTCGTGTGACTCCTTGAAAACCTGGAAATGTTATTAAAAATAACAATAAAATACCAGTCCTGAAGTCTTGAGTACGAAATCTTGAAGAATGGTGTATGCATGATGAACGGAAAAGATGAACGGAATGGAGATGACCTGACTTGAATATGCAGAAAAATTTAGCCCTGAACTCGACCTATCGCGACTTCAAATGTACCCATTATGATTACGAAATATTTATGGAAAACGTTGGCAGCTGGATTGCAACCTTTCATCTTGTGCAATTTCGACATGACATGTTCAGGAGCATATCGAAGACCATTTAATATTGGTGGTGAGTGAAGGCTGTAAGTTCCAACTGGTTCCTCAATGTTCTAAGATCTAAAGACTTTTTCTTGCTACTTTTCTCGTTTTAACCTAGATTTTGGTGTTCTTCGTCCTGTTTCCCGTTATTTAGTTTTTTTGTTTTCATTTTCCGGCTCAGAATTTCGGTGAGATGGGGGGTGCCACACCCACTCAAACCCCCTCTTCCCATATTTTCGTCATGCACCTATCTCCTCTTTTCACCTCCATACACCCATGATTTTTGCATTAATCTTTAGATATTGAGTGACACCTTGACTCTCGAGAGAGAACTACCAAATCCTGGTATCATTTTTGCAATAATCTTTAGTTATTGAGTGATGCCTTGAAGCTGAGGAGAACTACCAGATCCTGGTATCATTTTTGCATTAATCTTTAGATATTGAGTGACACTTTGACACTCGAGAGAAAACTACCAAATCCTGGTATTATTTTTGCAATAATGTTTAGTTATTGAGTG
>JAHWFP010238036.1:0-14864 GCA_023313725.1 Lithobius niger | reverse complement strand
GAGACGGCGCCACTAATTAATTATTCGAACATTGCGTCGAAACTCTTGGGGGCCCCCCCCCCCCCCTGGTTACGGAGGAAGAGGGGGAGAAAAAGCGGAAATTCTAAAGCTATACGTAAAATTTAGTCCGATTAAGTCCGAAAATAGCTTGTGACTTAAGAGACATGAGACTGCAGTGTGAAAATAAGTAGACCAACCGTCGTAGCATCCGGGTACTGTCATGCAGCCCATTGTGGGGCCATCCAGACGAAACAAATTCACTGCAGTTTCCGGACGCTACGACGGGTGTTTCTTTTTTGTTTTTGCTTTTCACCCGTTTGCAAAATATTTCATTGATTGGTAAAAAAAAAACAAAAACAAGCTTATATAATTTACAAACAAAAACGTCAAGTGTGCAGAGGCGTACTGGCTATGCGGGAAAAGGGGAGATTTCCCGTTGGGCCTATGCTCCTAGGGCCTGTCGGGGGCCTATTGAATTTTTTTTTCATGATGACTGATTTCTACGAAATGACACAAGAGAGGGGCCATTCCTATTCATTTCCCGGACCTAAATGGCCCTCTCAGTATGCCCCTGCAAGTGTGCCGTAAAAAAAAGCCATATATGATTGAAGTTTCATTTTACTTATTAAAATGTACACAGATAAAAAAATTGATTATATTTAATTGAAATAAGCAAACGTACAAATTGAGAAAATTGGCCCTGTTTAAGTGCTGTTGTGCTTTACCAATTAAATTAAAAATTGCACTTTAAACAGATGGCAGTTTTCTGAATTGTACATTAGCTTATTGAATTAAAAATCATCAATTTTTATACCTGTGTATTTTAACAAGTAAAATAAAACTTCAAGCATATAATCCTTTTTTTTTTTAAATCCTTATGTGTGACGTGACGCATTTATACACCCCCCCCCCCCCCCTTCGCATCCCTTGTCCGAAACTGTCACACTCCGTATATCCTCCCTCTCCTGCGCATGATTTGTGTTCGGCCCCAATGCAATGCCGTCCAATTCAACGTAGTTTTATTAATAAATTTTATTCGCTGAATCGTTTTAAATCTATTATAAATTAATCGCGCAGTATAAATTTCCGTATATCATCAAGTTGTTTTGTGCCTCAGGCGTTCGTGGCTGGCACGGAAACCTTCAAGTCTGACCCCAAAGTCAACTTTTTCTCTCTCTTTTTTTAATTTTTTTTATTAGCCTTCTTCCTCGAACCGATCATTAGTCGTAGTAGTGGGAACGAAAAGTGAAGTAGGGAAGGAGAATAAAGTGGAATTGAGACACGAACAAATAGTAGAAACGATGACTTAAGTTTCTTAAGAAAATGGAACACAGGTCATTGTGTATTGAGATAAGGCGGACATTGTGTGCGGGTGTTCAATACCCAGAAATCACCGGATGGACTGGTGGTCAATTCTTAGTGTCTTAACGCATGGTTTAAGCTGAAAAATGTGCCTCGTCGGTATTACATTTGATATATCGTTCTTTCTGTATCCACGATAATTTTTTGAAGCCATTATCTACAGTGGCGTAAATGACGAGTGCACCCCCCCCCCCCCTTAAAAAAACGAGCCGTGTGGGTGTAAAAATGAAGTGGTCATATGTTTTTTAGCAGGGGCGAAGGAGGGGGTGGGCATAATCTTTGTCCTCCCCTCCAGAAATAAATATTTATTTACTCTACGGAGATAATCTAAGTTCAAATTTTCCACATGCATTTTATCCTACATTTCTGAATATTAAGTTTGTAAAGAATAAAATTTGATAAAGTGTTTGGGTTTTGGCCCTCAAATATCACAGAAAATATTTGAGAGGCATCGTATTTAATCGTATATATCATTATTCGAGAAAATTATTCAGTCCAACCAACATGGCGTCCTTTTGAATCGAATTTCTGCCATTTTAGTAACTTTGAAATTTACATTGAGTCTTCGAAACTGGCAACCTTATATCCCCCAATAATGTGTTCGACGTAACAAACTCGTGCTGCCATCTCCCGTCAGAATCCTCAGCAGTCTAAAGTGAAACTGGAAGTATTCTGAAAGGGTTCTGTATTAGAAACCGCGGTGTTGTGCAACCAGTTATACGCTCACCGATCTCCCATGTAATTTTCATCTGTATGTCTGTTAGCTATCCTGGATATCAATAATGTTGCTTTAGCCCATTTTTTAATGGAAGGCTATTATGACGTAAACTGTTACGTAGAAGTTATGACGTTGAGATTACGTACGTCAGGTATATACCTCGCAAATTAAGTACGCAACTCAACGTTGAAGAATAATCCCATTTTAGATAAATTCCCAGTGCCGTCTCTAAGATGGGGAGGACGGCTGCGGGGCATTTGATATAGGGACCCTAAAGATATGGGTACTTCACCCAGTTATAAAATTTAATCGCGTCAGCATTGATTACCTAGGGAAAATTTAAAGTCGTCCGATCGCTCCAAGACGTTCTTAATAGACAGAAGGCACCAAGGAGAGAAATGGAAGGGTTAAGGTAAAGTAAAAGCCGAAAACCGCATGTCAATTAGACAAATAATACACATTTGACACCCCCACGTGAAAGTCTATCTCCCAAGTGATGAATTCTAAAGTGCAGCTCGTACCGGCAACGGCGGCGTCAAACGAATACAGTTAATCCTTCTGACATACCGTTTAAACTTTTCCGTAATTGGGATCTTTAATTGCTACTACGCCTTTAAAGAAAAGTTAAATTTAAATCGGCTGTGAAGGGGGGGGGTGGTATCACTGATGCGCGTGCCCATCCAGTATTCTCCATCTTTGGAACAAGAGACTGATTACCACTTGTAGGTCATTCGTCACCCCTCTCGAAATTCAGTTGCAGTCGCCACTTTGCCAGTAGACCTTAAAAAGTACTCGCCATTTCACAATTTCTACTCGCCACAAACCAAATACGTGTTCACAACGCATGGTTTGTCTAATTTATGCATTTACAGAGATGTAAAATTTTCATTTAGTCCAGTACTATTGCAGAAAATGCTGCTGTATAGCCATTATAAATCTGAGCACAACGCCGCAAACCGTTTCTCTCTAGCTCATACGGTTCCTGAAATATCCGTACTTGAGTGTAAATAATAATTCAGGGACGACGCTAGAATGACTTTACTGGGGAGGCGGCAGTGGGGCAGCAATTTTAGCCAGGGGGGCGAACCAAAAGTTCTACTTTTGCTCCCCCCCCCCCAAAAAAAAGTAAAAATAACACTTGCAATTCTTTCTCACACCCAACGTTCTTAGCTGTTTTCTACACCATTTTTTTGGAATGTTTTTCAATCCAGATGAAAAAAATATGATTTTACAACTCTCACAGTAACAACTAGGCTCCAATGAAGTGTCTTCCTGTCGCTGTGAAAGAAACTAACGTAGTTTTCTTAATAAGTAACCAGAATTTCTTTCTTTTTACGTTTGATTTTGATCTGATGGTGGGGGGGGGGGGGGGGGGCGGCCCAAAATCTGGGGGGGGGGGCGGCGAGCGTCGTCCGTGAGTGTAATTCTCTATTGCTAGTCGCTGTTTTGGCGAGTAGGGCTAATTCAAGTCGCCAACTGCTGATATTCATTCGCCAAATGGTAAGTGGCGACAAACATTGGACAGGGTTGTCATTCGTGTAACATCAACGCTGTAGGGAAGAGGGATTTGGTTTATTAGTGTAAAGGTTTCCTTTATTACAGTTTTAAATAAATTATCTGGCCGATAAAAGTTAATTAAATGGTTCTCAGGAGTAGTGGTAGAATTAAATTGACGCGGACGTGCGGCGTTTTTTTTTTTTAGTTGCGATTTTTCATATGCGGGCGATGGCTTTTATTCTTGACTAAACAAGACAAACTCGAGTAGCCTATATTTCGTTGTGAAGTACAATATCTATGTTGTAATGCCAGTTTCAGCGTGCAGATGTTGCACACTGGATAAAAGCTTTACTTTAGACCCACGTTTTCAGTTGTGACCATGGCTAGTAAACTATAGCAGAGCGCTGTTGTGATACGCTTTTGAGCAGCTCGTATGATTCGTTGCGAGGTGATCATGTGAATGGAGCTCCGGTTGATGTGGTCATCGGCTCCAAGAAGAGTGTGGTGAAAGCGGTTGGCACGTGATCTGATATTTATTTTAAGACTATAAGTTAAAAAAAAGGTTCACGCGCTAAGTAAAAACACGTACAGTAACTCTTGAGAACCACGTAATTAACTTTTAACAGCCTCATCAGAGCGTTCGAAACTGGCAAGTTGTATTTATATTAAATAGCAAATAAAGAACTGGCTAATAAACTGAAATGGCAAGACAGCTTTTTTTTAATGTTGTTAAAATATATTTTTTTGTAAGTCATTTACGTTTTGGTGGTAAAGATTTGTAAAAGTGTTTTTTTTTCCCCTGTTAGTGTTCTATCTTTGTACGTTCCAGAGTGATTGAACGAATAAAATCCAGAAAAGGCGTGCATGTATACAATTTTTTTTTCGCAATTTTACAATTTTAAACTGGTCTTATGTCCTTGTGGTGCTCTGTGTCTTGTTTGGTGTTGTTGGTTTTTAGTGTAACTTGTAAAATGACTTCAGTTCTACACGTTAATTTTTTTTTTTAATGCTTGATAAAGGTTCGCATGCAGATTCGAAACGTTGAGAAAAAAATTGTACTCCTGTGCACCTTTTCTGACTTTTATTTTTTATGCTTGATAGATGTTCGCATACTGAGCCGAAACGTTGCGAAAATAACTGTACACCCGTGCACCTTTTCCGGCTTTTAATTTTTATTTTTTATGCTTGATAAAGGGTCGCATGCTGATCCGAAACGTCGCGAAAAAAATTGCATACATGTGTACTTTTTCTGGCTTTTATTTTTTATTTTTTATGCTTGATAAAGGGTCGCATATACTGACCCGAAACAAGGCGGAAAAAATTGTACACCTGTGAAACTTTTCTGGCTTTTATTTCTTATTTGTTATGCTTGATAGAGGGTCGCATACTGACCCGAAACGTCGCGAAAAAAATTGTACATCTGTGCACCTTTTCTGGCTTTTATTTATTTATTTTTTGTATGCTTGTTAAAGGGTCGCATATACTGACCCGAAACGTTGCGAAAAAAAATTGTATACATGTGCACCTTTTCCGGCTTTCATTCGTTCAATCACATTTGTGCTTTTATTCTTTCATAACTATCTCTGAATGTACGCTATTGTCATTTTTGCATGATTGTTTTAAGCTAGATATGCTTTGATTTTAAGGTTGTACGAAATAACGTACACCTTAACCATTTTTATTCCCTTTTTTTTTTTCCTAGCGTGTCAAAATCCTGTTCCGGCCAGAAATCGACTTCGAAGCAATTCGCCAGAAGAGCTTGACTGACACGGCAGGAGTGACTCTGATGCCGAAGAAGGGTAGCGTGGATGCGACTGCCTTGTAGGAGACGCCCCCTCCCTCCCGCCCCCGCCCGCCGGGATCACCCCCTCCCACCCCGGCGGACGTAGTTGGCTCCTCAGGCCAATGAGGATGTGCCTCACAGTAATAAGGAAGGATGCACTGGTTGGAAAGACAAAAAGAGTGAGAGTGTGTGTGTATGTGTGTGAGAGAGAGAGCGAGAGGAGCGAGTGTATGTGTGTGTGATAGAGAGAGAGAGAAAGAAAATTGATAGTGAGAGAGTGAGACCTGGGCCGGGGAGGGAAGGAAGGGACGCTCAGTCAGGCATCCAGAGACAGACAAATACCAAGGAAGGAATCTTCATCTCCAACTTTTCTGTCAATTAGAGACTTGTCATGTTGAGAAGCACATTCCCGAGGAAGATGATGTCGTCGGCCACAGGGGATTCCTCGACTGATAGACGACGAAAACAAAGATGGCCGACGCCAGGTCGCATCAACGGCTCATCTCTTCAAAAAAAAAAAACAAAGATGGCCGACACCGGGTCGAATCAACGGCTCATCGCTTCAAAAAAACAAAGATGGCCGACATCAGGCCGAATCAACGGTTCATATCTCCAAAAAAAAAAAAAAACATGCTTGCAGACACTAGGCTGAACAAACGGCTCATCTCTCTAAAACAAAGATGGCCGACAACCAGGCCGAATCATCGGTTCATCGATCTCTTCCGAAAACGAAGATGGCCGACACCCAGGTCGAAAAACAACGGCTCATCTCTTCAGAAACAAAGATGGCTGCACCAAGCCAAACAACGGCTCATCTCTCCATTATTGGGGAGGGGGTGGGTAATCTGTGACTTCATATGCGACCCACCCCTTCCCACGTTCCAGTGGACGGACTAACAAACTTTTAGTGTGTCTTTGGCCGAAACGAAGGCCCAGAACAATTTCTCGTCTTCCAAAAGTCTGAATCTTCCACGTTTATTTAATGTTTTTTTTTTCTCTTCAAACGACAGCCCTGGTTCGTCCATCACTTCACCCCACCCTCCGTCAACACTCATCCAGAGTGAAGTGGTCGACATGCCGAAAGGGTTTGTCGTGGGCGGCCGCCATTCTCAATCATCTCTTGAATATATTAATTAATTTTATTACAAAAAGACGTCACTTTCCAAGAAAGTCTTCATAATCTTTATAGCAATTTTTTTTTCATACACTTGAATATCTCCATCATTGACAATAATATTTTCACGTCATTTATTCTTAGGTCTTTATTGTTGGTCGTGTACTCCAATGTCGAAAATAAAATTGGGCCTACAAACAATTGTCCATCATTACTAATATCAAGAATTTGTAGGGTTGGGGAGGAGAATTTGTGACTGAGACCCATACTGAAGCGTCTTAGATACATTCACATTAGTTCAGTCTTAGTTTATAGAGGGCGCCACATGTTTTATGTGGGAATTTCTACTCAGTTTTTAGCCTAAAATTAAACTAAAGTACACGAAACTAGCTTATATTTAATTATTATTTAGCCTAGCTTAGTTGTAATTTAGTTTACTTTAGATTTGGGCTGAAAAATGAGCAAAAATTACCAGATAGAACACGTGGCGCCCTCTGAAAACTCGGACTGAACTAATGGGGACGAATCTAACGTGTTTCAATAGGGAATTTTTAGAGTTACAAATTCTCCTCCTAAACCCTATAAATTCTTGCTAATATACAGCGTCTGTATACCTGTGTGTATGAGTGTGTGGTGTTGGGTTTGGGGAATTGTGTAACGAAAGTAAGAAATTACACTTAACAATTCCGTATAGGAGTAAAAAGTAAGGAACTGCTTTCAGCACATCATAGTATGGTATTGAACGATCGAACTTGATTTTGGTAAACAACGCATACAAAAATTCGTTAAAATCCGTCGGATCAGATAAGAAATGTGGGCTTGTACGTGGAATCGCGACAAAGTATTTGGCTTGCAGGTTTCGTACGGGATCTGGAAAACCTGGAAAGATCAAGGAAAAGAAAATTAGGTAAAAAAAAAAAGTCAGAGAAAATCCCAATTAAGCTGAAAGCCTAATACTTGCCATATGTATCACTAACTATTTTTAAAAGAGAACTTTGGCATTGACCTATAGTGACGACCAAGCATTCCAACCAATATTGAAAGTACACGTTTTTTCTTCTGTCTTGCCAGTTTTCAAATTGCAAATAAATCAATTTCTCTTATTCTGTCACTGCTCGTCTCTGTTAAATGTTTGCCGTTTAAATCCTCATTACATACGAATAAGGTAATGAATTTCGTATACCTAAAAATTTTTTTTTCAAATTAGATTTGGTGTAACGGGATTTGCTCTTTATATAGGCAAACGCTTTTAATCTGTCTTCTTTTTGGCGAAACGGGACTTCACCAGTTTGTTAGTTGTTTACTAGAAACAATAAACAGATTATAGCGTCCGCGGCCTATCTTGAGTTTTCCGCAGAACGAACACAGATAATCGATTGTACGTTTTCAGTAGCAGAGTGCCTTGTTGATATCCAAGATGGTTACAAAAACAATGATGGCCATCGATTAAAGCCACCCAATCCAGGAAGACGTAGTCGCTCACAAAATACTTGCAGGACTCAAGATACACCGCACACTCTATAACACCAATTAACTTTGGAATTTCTTACGGATAGACACTGTTGGAAATGTACGCGGCTAACTTGGCACCCTATGCAGCAGAGACAAGTCCTGGAATGACTCCTGAGAAAAAACATTTGCTAGCTGTTTACTGTTTGGTAATAGTACATAGAAACATAGGAAGGTGATTTTCTAGAGTTCACGAACCATTGAATTAAAATCCTCGGGTAGGGAACTCTCTTGTTGATACATGCAGGCCTACTTAAAGTATATAATAGAAATTCTATTCATTAGTCATTACAAATTCATACATGATTCACTTAAATCAGCTACGGATTATGGTCAAAATAAAATTTCTGATTGCTTCACCTTCCAGACTTGCTAGCAACGAATAGGACTAGATCTTTCAAAATGTTGAGAACGTTATCCCTGCAAGCATTAAGAAATATACGCTGATGCAGGTACTATATTAAATTTAGCAGTTAAATTATGATGCGAAATGTCGGGGAGATGTGCAAAATCTGGTCAGGGAAATTCAAACCAATTTTTTTTACGAAACCCTGGCTTGTTGTTGATTGTTGTTGTTCAGCATTTCGTATACGCGCTCTCTACAGATCAAACTCTTTTTGATCTGTATTTAAAGCAGCTCTGTATTTCCGATTTTATAGATATTAGCTGTACTGATTGTTCTATTCTAAGATTGTTCGAAATTGGTCAAGTACTACGATTTCTGGATTACGAAGCTACAAACAACAACATCCCTTGTTGGGTATTGTTCTAAGCACTGATATTACGCAACAGAACGTATTCTGCGTGACTAGGCATGGTTTACACGGTAGCAGTGATCTGTCACGTGCACCAAAATTGTTGTCAACAGTGGATCTTGAGAGCTCAACATCTTTCAATCTCGTCTGCCATTCTATTTAAAAAAAAAAAAACAAACAAAAAAACACGGAGACATTCCGTTCAGTAAAATGGGTAAATATTGCTAAAATACATCAGATCGATCAGAAATCTGCACCTGTGCTGGAATCGCGAAAAATTGTTTGTCTTGTTATTGTATTATGATTGCAGTGCTCTATGCAGACCAAACTGTTTGATCTATTTGTAAAAGCTGGTCTTTCCTCAGTTTACAGATACGGCTGTAGGCTACTAGTAGTGTTTTTATAAAAATGGTACGAATGGGTCAAGTAATGCGGGTTACGAAGCTTCAAATGACCAAATTCATTGTTGTGTATTGTTTTAACCACTGTCAGAAGAACCGGGGTGCGCAGGACGCTATGCTGTACCTGGAGTCTGGCATACGGGAGGCATGGGTTGATGACTGCTTCGCGGTTGCGGTCTTCTTAGATATTAAGGCTGCCTACGATATGGTTGACATGTCGTGGGTGAGGTACTCCCTGCAGACGTTGGGGATAGGCAGAAAGCTTGCGGCTGCAGTTTTGGCTCTGCTCGGTAAGCGGTGCTTTGCTACTAAGGCTGGGGGTGCCTGGTCTGGTGTGCGTTCCACTGACCGTGGCCTCCCCCAAGGTAGTTGTCTAAGTCCAGCCTTGTTTGCAGTGGCGATCAATGCTGTCCTTATTGAGATGAACTCTACAGTCAACGTTGTTGCCTACGCAGATGATGTGGCTGTGTGGCTTGCGGGGAAGGACCTTCCTGTTGTACTGGCAGCTCTTGAGGCTGCGATCGCTAAGGGTTCTCGTGCTCTGGCAGCTAGGGGCCTTCAGTTAGCCAGTGCGAAGACGGAGCTGATGATTTTTCGGCGGGGACGAGCCTGGGATGGCTCAATTGTGGTGAATGGGTCGCGAGTGGTGGCTAAGTCCAAGGTACGGTACCTTGGGTTTTGGCTGGACCCGCAGCTAATGTGGACTCATGATGTGGCTGCAGTGAGGCAGAGTATCACGGCTCGAACTCATGTGCTGCGGTCCATTGCCAACAATGCATCTGTCGCTAAGCGTGGCACGGTTGCATCCTTTTACAAGGTGTATGTGTGTTCTTGCGCGGATTACCATATCCCTGTTCTGGCAAGTTCTGGAGAGGCTATTAGGGCAGTGCAGGTTGCGTTGAATCAAGCCCTACGGGTTGTTACAGGCTGCCTCCCATCCACCCCTGTGCTGGCATTGCATGTGGAAGCTGGTGAAGTCCCGGTTGCCTTCCGGGCAAAGGAATTGCTGGGCAGGATTTGCCTGAGGGCAATTGGGAGAGGCACGTCGGATCCCTTGGGGCGCCTCTTGGTGGATTACATGTCTCTGTCCGGAAGGGCCCGTGCTTTGCTGGGTGCCCCGGGACAGGGGGTGTCCTTGCTCATGCATAGGAATTTGATTGGCTTTTCCCCTCCGATTTTCATTCACCCGACGGCCCCATGGCTTTGGTGCCCTGCCGCGCTGGCTTCTCTGCGGGCCGAGGGAGTTGGGGCTGGGTGGTTTGGGGTGGAGGTGTTTTGCGATGGGTCTTTCTTTGCGGCCCAGAGGAGAGGGGGGATTGGGGTGTGTGTTCCAAGTTGGCACCTGGAGTACCGTTTCTCCCTCGACCCACTACCCTCGGCTTTCGTTGGGGAACTTGCTGCCATTTCCGTGGCCCTCGACATTGGTTCTGACTTGCAGGTACCGGAATACTGTGTCTTGACTGACTCATTGGCTGGTCTTGGCTTCTTACGTCGCTGTTTCCAATCTCTGCAATGCTCCCACCCTGTTGCATTTGAGATAGGGTGGAAGCTGTTCTCGCAGTACCTGTGTGGCAAGTCTGTCTCCATTGTCTGGGTTAAGGGTCACTCAGGCAGTTTCGGTAATGAGTTGGCAGACAGCCTCGCTAGACAGGGTTCTGTTGATGGCTCGGCCGTGGTCCGGCTTGCCCTTGGTCCTAGGGACTTGCGACCGGTGGTTGAGGAGGTTGTTGGGGGGGGAGTGGGCAGCGGCGTGGTCTGGGAGTGAGTTGGGTCGCAGTCTTTTTGCGTTACATCCAACCACTGCATGTCCAGACCCTCTCAACGGTCTCGCTCGACGGGATGCCGGTTTGCTTTCCAGGCTCCGTACAGGGCATATTCAACTCAGGGCACATTTGTTTCGGCTAGGGTGGTCCCGCTCTTCACTCTGCATCTGTGGTGTTGATGACGAGACGGTGCGTCATTTTCTTTTTGAGTGCCCCCGGTGGACGGCTCAGCGCCGTTTTGTGGTTGCCGCTGGGGTTGACCCTATGCATAAGGCCCTTGGTGTTTCGCCACACTCCTCGTTTGGTATAGGTCCCCTGCACAGGACATTAGGTTTTTGTAGGGCGACGCAGCGTTTTACCTAGGGACCCAGGGTATCTCGTGCTCTCTTGTTCCCCGGCTGGCCGGTTGCAGTGTGAA
This sequence comes from Lithobius niger, assembly GCA_023313725.1. Lineage (NCBI taxonomy): Eukaryota > Metazoa > Arthropoda > Chilopoda > Lithobiomorpha > Lithobiidae > Lithobius > Lithobius niger. The sequence continues at coordinate 3,544 of JAHWFP010238036.1, read as the reverse complement.
GTGTAACTGATTGTAACTTTAGGTCTTTAGTCTTAAGTAGTTTTAAGTAGTTTTAGAGAGAGCTCATGGTGTTTTAGGCCGTTACGCTCTGTAAATAAAAAAAAAAAAAAAAGAAGCAACAAGCCACTCAGCCGATACCACCGTACGGCGTAGGCTGAAAATAAAAATGCCAACAATGCCAGCAATTTCACCACAAGAATCCCATATGAACGGCCGACATGACTGATCGACTTATTTGTAATATGCTTCCGTTGTTCCCGGGCCTCCAGTGAACTACCAGAGTCTCCCTAGTAAAGGCCATATGAGGACACGTCAAAAAAGCAACTAAAAGCAACGGCAGAGCAGGTTTGATAGGTGCTGCCAATTCAATACCTTGCGGCGAATTTGCAAACTAACCGACAAGGTTTCCAAATTCTACCAACCGATGGCGCCACTTAAAAAAAACAGTCGCACCGCCATTTTTGTTGTCTTTTTATGGAGCATTGTGGAAGGTTAAGCATATACAGCCTTTACTCTAGGAGGCTTAGGAACTACACCACTATTTTAACTCGACAATATGAAGACCCCTGGTTTAATTCCTGATGATGACACGTAAAGTTTTTTTCATCACTACTCCTGCTCACGTGTCACACTTACGCCATTTTGGTCAGCCATTTTGAATTTTCGGCAATAGGTATAAAATCAAGTATTACGTCGTTCAGCCTTGTTTCAAAGAATATTCTTACCAAATTTCATTGGATTCGCGCCATGCATTTGGCCATAACTTTTTGAATGCCATTTTGGGTCGCCATCTTGAATTTTCGCGAAAGTTTAATGGGACCTTTTTTTATGAATGTGATGTTCAACATATTCCAAATCAGTTCGTACTTAAACTGATGAATGATTTCGAAGAGAAGTCAAAAACCAAGGGGACCGACAATGGCTGCAACCTCGTACTCTCTCTGATTTCGAATTTGCAAATCTGTGTGGAATCTGCAAATCCGAATGAAATCTGAAAATCATTGTAAATCTGCTAATCTCTAAACCTGCAAATCACAGTAAATCAGCACAACTCAACAAGAAATCTTGCAAAGCCAAACGAATCTGCAAATCTTGCAAATTCGTACACTTCCTGCAAATTCGTACAAATCTTGCAAATCCGTACAAATCTTGCAAATCTGCACGAATCCCTGCAGATCTGCGCAAATCAGAAAATCTAATGCAAATCTGCAATGAACGGATTCTTCGAATGAAATTTGGTACAAATATCCTTTAAATTAAGACTGAACGACATACGTGCTGATTTTATACCTGTTGTATAAAATCAGCATATGCATGTCGTTCAAATCTTAATTCAAAGGAAATTCCTATCAAATTTCATTCGAAGAATCGGTTCATGCATTTGGCCGTAACTGCAGCACGCATGCGCCCATACCCACACGCCCCAAACACACCCACACCGAGCAAACTGCCGAAATGTCCAGCAAAAGTGCTCAATGAATTAAAGCACTTTTCAAAAGGTTGGAGTTGAGCGAGATGTACTGTTCGCTGAACTAGTATGTTGTTTGGCGACCAGTCGCCGAACAAGCTAAGTTTCGGCCTTTTCTGTCACATTATCATTTCTCCTAAGCTTCCTAAAAACAGCCAGATTTCCTTAGCTGTAAAAGACATACGTTTCTAGTGGTTGCCAGGCTCATACATATTTTTGAGCAAGTGAGCGAAGTGAACGACGACGTTTTGGACGACGTTCGCATCGCTCACTCGGCCAAAAATATACAGTATGTCTCAGAAGTCCTGGAACCAGGAAGACCTACATGGTATAGGCCTATACTACACCCAGTCCTGGGTTTGAGTCCAAGGCCACTCCCATTAGGTGCATATTTTGCTCATAGTTATTTGTACACCTTAGGCCTAATATGGTATGGGCGTACATCGTATATGCCTACACTGTATACGCCTACCCGGTTCAGGACTTCTTAGACATATTGTATATGAGCATGCGACTACTAGACAGTTGTGTCTTTTGCAGCTAAGGTAGTTTTGTCGTTTTCAGGAGTCTGAGATAAAGAAATGCGACAGAAAAAGCTGAAACTTAGTTTGTTGGTACTTCGGTCGCTTTACAAGATACTATAGGATAGTATAGTTCTCTGAACAGTAGGCCGTGCTCGCCTCCAACCCCTCGAGAAGAAGACTTAATTATTTTGGTCATAACTGCCACAAACTGGTTTTGGACACGGTTTTGTACCGCCATTTTGAATTTTTATCAATTGGTGTAAAATCAAGTAGTATACGACGTATTTCACAAAATGTTCTAAGCAAATTCCATTCGCATCCCTTCGTGCGTTTGGCCGTAACTGAGCCGTAACACAGCCAAAGGCCAAATCGTCCAAGTTATTCGCTTCGCTCACTCAGACGAAAAGTCATGATCAGTGTTACGGTTAAACGTATTTTTTTTTTTGTTGGAAAAAAAAGGAGTGAATAAATTTGATAGTAGCACGGCCGTGAATGCGCGAGAAAAAAATTGGAAAAGGATTAGCGATTAAGTTTAGTTCATTACGGAGCTGTTACAACCATAACGATAGTCGGCCGCTGCAAATTATAAATTACAAAACTGTCCAACAACAACGTTTATGTAACTTCATAATTAATAAATACTAAGCCACTGATCATCCATTCAAGAAAAATAAAAAACAGCCGTATTCCAGAAATCTACTTAGCGCCGGTACACACGTGCGTTTTTTGGACGCGCGGCGACGCAGCAGTGACGCAGCCAATCAATTGACGCTGATCAATTGACGCTGCGGTGCCGCTTCGGTGACGTATGTGCGCGTTCGGTTCCCTAACCTCGTGTAAAAAACATTATAGTTCGAAACCAAGGAGACGATATTGCTTTTTTCGCCTACCTCGTGAACAAAAAATATATTTTAAAACCAAGCGACGAATTTTGGTACATTGATGTAGTAATTTAAGACGTCACGGGGAAATGTTATACATCCTTTGCAGATTAATTAAAAAATTCGGATAAGTTACTTCCCAATGAGTCTTCAATCATTTCTGCAGCAACATTTCATATTTCAGGATAGTTCTTTACTCCCCAATAAACGATTCGAAATTGGACGCCATTTTCGGTAACGCTTTTGCGGTAAACGGCGGACGTGTGCACCGCGCTCAAGTCACCCAAGGTACTCGAGACGCAATTGCGGTTTTTTAACGCTGCGGTACCGCTGCGTTGACGGGGGAAATTGCGGTGCAAAACGACCGCACGAGCGGCGGGCGGTTACGCAACGTCGACGCTGGTATACGTGTGTAGTACCCAACAGATGTCACGTAAACCAAACCGCAAATTCGGTACCGCAGCGTCGATCGCAAATGCGGTACCGCACGTGTGCACCGGCGCTTAAGGGTTAAATTGGGTTAATGGTGAGTGTAAGGGTCAAAACGCGTCTATAGAAATACCCTAAAACGTTAGGACACTCACATTCGCTTTTGCGGTTGTTCTAAAATTGTTGACTCTTCCCTTAGATGTTTGCCCTCACATTTGCCCTCTCACACTCACACTTGAGTG
>JAHWFP010238032.1:0-14723 GCA_023313725.1 Lithobius niger | reverse complement strand
TGACTACATTTCCTTCTGCACTCATGGTACCAGACAAGCTGTGACTAGATGATGCTGTTTTAAGTGTTGTTTCTATTTGCTTCTTGTGTTCATTACTGGTAAGTTTTCCTTCAAACAAGGCGTTATTGATATCGTAAAGGGGTGTCTTCATTGCTGCATGCCATGATATTGCCGTGTCACTCAATTTTGCTGAAAGCTCTATGCCATGACTTGCAGACTTCGTCGTAATATGGATCATGCCATGCATTGAGTCTGGACGTACGTCGCATTTCAACGAAAGTGATTTTATATTCATCAAAGGCGTATCCACAGTCACATCTGCTTCTAATCCGTCATGCCTAATTTGATATCTGCCAGACACATGATGAGTCTTACCATTTTCGGAAACTGTCGCCTTAAATTCTTTTTTGCGGGTATCACAATCCAATTTGATGTTAACTTTGTCATTAATTTTAAGGGTACCTTTTATAGTTTGGTCGTAGTACTGCAAGTCACCCTCAATAGTGTGAGTGCCCCTTGGAAGGTTAAGAGATCCACTGAAATTGGTTTGATAATTGTCGTACGTTCCAGAAATATGAAAAGAAATTATTTGCTTGCTCATCCAGGGACAGTTAATTTTAAGCTGTCCATTGAATTGATTTGTTGAAATATCAATGAGATATGACAATTCATGTGTCGATTCTGGCAAAGTCAAACTGATCTCTACAGAAGTAGGTACGTAGGGGCCACTCCTGTCTGAAAATTTAGTTATAAATTTAAAGTTGGCATTGGGGATGGAGACAAAGGTAGATTCCACTTTCATTTCCAGACTGACAAGTAGGCGAGAAGACTTTTGAGTCAACGAAACGTCAAAGCGTTTATTTGGTAGTTCAAATATTAGCGACATATCATCCAGAATACCCTTGTACATGCATTCTGCGTGGATGGTTCTTATGGATTCAAACGGGCTGACGATGTCCAGTTTAGACTGAAATCCATCATCAAACTGGTAGTTTCCAACGATACTCAGTTCAGGAAATTGTTTCCATGCAGTAGACAACTTGGCAGAACCATCAAACATGTTTGGAAAACTGTGCTTAACTTCCGTGTTGAAACTAATGATATTTTCTCCTCTCCTCTCTAGATTTCCATCAGCATAAAACATGCCCTGTTTACTACTGACTGTGCCTGAAAGTTTCACACTTTCCTGAGGAGAGTCAAAGCTGAAAAATACTTTGTTTGGCTTCAAGAATCCCGTTAACTTCAAATGGTTCTCATTCGACCAGCGCGCAGATAAAAGACCACCTAATTTTTCTTTTTCATTGGTGTATAAAGACTTAACCGTCAGGAATCTTGCATTGTTCATTTGCGTTTGCAACGTAAAATTACCACTCACATAGCTAAAACCACGTAATTCAAAATCACCGTTAAATTTAAATTCTTTGTCCTGGGGCAATTTCAAGGTAACTTCCAAATGTTTTTGAGGCTGGTTCTTAGACAGCTCCAGATCAAGATGAAGTGTTTTCATGTTTTGAAATGGTGTGTCAATTGTAAGTTGTGCCATGGTCTTCCTGTCATCAATAGCTAATGTGCCTTTCACTTCCACCCTTTTTTCTCCAAACTGCAAATTTAAGAAAGCATTCTGACCTTGTTTATTTAGGTCGTAATTGCCAATAATAGATGATGGTTTAGTAAATGGAGTGGTTAACGTTATCTTCATATCTCCGTGTTCACGCTCTGCTTGGATATATCCTTTCAGTTCAATTTTATCCGAGTCTTTAGTTCCTGTAATGGAACCTTCTACTCTTTGTCCTCTGGTGGTGTACTGAATATTGAGTTCAACCAACTCGTATTTTGGCATTGGTGTAGTCATCTTGTATGTTATTGTCAGGTCTTTTTCAAAATTAATATCAGAAGACAGTTCAACTTTCTTGTCTTCATCGTACTGAAGAGAGTACACAGATGAAGATTTGTAATCACCATATTCAAGTCCGTATCGTGCTGCTAGAATGGGTACTTGTGGAATTGTGCTGGTGAACTTGAACTCGATGGCTGCCTTGCCATGCTGGAATTGAGTATTATGGGTAAATTTAAGCCAGTTTTCATTTTGCGTTGCCTGCAGTTGAAGCTCATACTTTTTGTATGCTACAAAATTATACTTCAAGTTGGCAGTTACTTCCTCCAGACTTCGCAGGTGACTGTTTAAACTGAATTTTACGTCGTTATCAATCAAACAATAATTGTCTTTGCAGGTAAAATCGGCGTTCATTTCTTGGTCGTTCCATTTTCCATTCAGTTTACCAGTTCTCCCGCTTTGGCTGGATGGTAAATCTCCTACGAGGGTAATTGATTCAAAACCAGAGTACGGACTTTGAAAAACAATTTTCATGTTCTGTTGTTCAATGTTGATCTCACCGGTAAACTTCGTGGCTTCACCATAAATAGTCCCATCCAATTTTGCTTTCTTATCTGTACTTGTAAAGTCGTTTTCCAGTTTGAATTCCACAAGATCATTCTGTTGTTTAGCAGGTTCCAACACCAAATGTACTGAATTTTTAACTCCTAGAGTGCCCCTATAAGAAGCACGAGCTTCTTTCCAGAGATCATTCGTTCCAACAAAAGCTGCATTGGCACTAATTTCTCGCTGCGAGAAATCGCAGTCAGCCGTCAGTTCGTAATGATCATATCGTTTTATAGGAGTAACTAGTTTTACTCTTAATTGTACACTGTCACCTTTCATCTGTAGATTGAAGGCAAACTCTGCTAGTTTCTTGTTACTACGTTCAATGCTGAACTCGACATTTTTTTCGGCGCCCATAAAGTTGTAACGTGCAGTGATGTCTGTTTTTTTATAATCTTTGAAGGGAGTTGTTACAGTGAGTCTTGCATCCATTGTCCAGGGTTTATCCATTACACTGAGTGCCACTTTAACTTCTTTTTCCTGGCTCCAGTGATAAATAATAGTAGCTGACTGTTCCCTTGCACTGTTGTAATGTGCAGAAAAGAAAATGTCTTCATAATCTTTGTAAGGAGTTCTAAGGGTAAAGGCTAGTTCTCCTTGGTGACGGGTACTTGATGCAGTGATTGTCGCCTCAGATCTGTCATTGCCATTCTGCATGGAGAACTTGATTGTCTTCATTGGCTGAGAAACATCGACCAAACCTTGCGCTACAATTGATTCGTAGCCTGGTTCAGACGTTGTGAGATACGCAGTAGTGATGGACTTGTTATCATCGTATCGCATATTAACACGAAGGTCCACTTTTTTGTCTTTGTTATTGGCAGTAAAAACAATACTTTTCTCTGGACCCTCAAAATTAAAACCAGCCACTACTTCCATAGCTTTGAGAAAGTAGTGCGGTGAATCGCTTGCTAATTTGAGTTCTTGCTTGCCATTTTTCATTAACAAATTGCCTGACAGTTTGGTAATTTCATCATCGTTCTTCATCGTTATGACAAGATTATTTTCGCTTTCCTGAGACTTGTATACGGCACTAACACTTGTTGTTTTGTAGTTTTCAAACAGAGAAAAGTCTGTGGAGAACGACGCTGTCTTTGTGTCTCCCTCATCCTTTGCATCCATTTCAAATTTCTTATTTTCAAACGTTCCAGCAACGTTGATAGACTTTTGGCGAGCAAAATCGTAGGTGATCTCAAAACCATTGTTGCTTTGTTCAAACATGGAACCATCAATGACGACATTAAGTTTACCTTTTCTCGGGGAAGAATCATCCACTTCAAGAGTGCTCATAATCTTGACAAAGTCTTCATTGGCCTTTAGGTTAAGAGAAGTGTATTTCGGAGAAGCTGCAAAGTCTTCATTGAAACTAATAGAATATTCACTGTTGCCATTCTGGGTAGTTAGTTTTACTTCTGCGGATCCTTCAACTCGAGAGTATTCCCGAGCAATGTTGGCTGACAATTTGGCAGACGTTACTCCATAAGACAGTATGAGTGCGACTGTTTTAGAAGGAGTGCTTGCGTCGTACTGTGCAGAAAGAAGAAAATCTTCCATAAATGGTGATGCAACTGACAAGCTAATGTGTCTATTTTCCGGAGATGCGGCCCACGATGCCTCTAATTCAGTTTTGTGTGCGTTGATATCCAATACTGCAGTTACGACATTTTCGTCATGAGCATAGTCAACCTTGACAGTTCCTTCTAGCTTTTCAAACCTGCGGAAGGGTGTGTTCAGCAACAACGTTGCCATCAGGTTGCCATTTGGATAAGCTAGAGAGCTTTCAATGATAATCCGATCAGCGCTGTTGTAGGCTACAGCTTTCAGGGACATTGTATGGTCATCTTTGTACCATGTCCCTTCTACTCCAGTTTCCAAGTTCAAATGGGCACTTTCTAGTTTGGAAGCGAAAGTAACTCTTCCAGGTTGGCATTCTACATTGATATTAAAAACAGCAGAAATATTTTCCTTTTGAAGCATCAGTTTCACGTGCTGGAGGTGTTTGTAATTAATAATGGCTTTCATTACTTGATAGCCAGCAAATGGAGTGTAAAGCTGCAGACTAATGTCTCTACTTTCACCTAACGGTAATATCACAATAACTTTGATCTGTTCTTCGTTTTTCTCTGCCAAAAATTGAAAATATCCTTTCAGCCCATGGATACAATACTCAGCATGCATCTTTTCCCAACCGCGAATTGGTGTTTGAACAGTAAGTCCAGTTGTAACTCTAAAATCATCATCAATTTTCGAAACTAGTTCGGCTTCGTATTTTCTGTCGTTTACTGCGATAAAAACTGTGCTACGCTGATACATTTCTTCACCACTCTGGTGGACACCAAGACTAATTTTCCTGCACTGCTTGTAAGGCGTTGCAATATTTAGCTGCATGTTGAAATCTCTAGGAGTGAATTTTAAGCTGGATTCCAGCTCAATACGATGCTCAGGGCTCCACTGTACTCCAACGCTAACCTTTGTGGGCAAGTCATTTGCATCGTACATCCAAGACAGAATGACATCGTCCCACCCTGCAAAAGGTGTCATCATTTTCATCGTCCCTTTCCCAAACCTTTTGTCGAATGAAGTATCGCCACTTATTTCTACCCTTTCACCTGTTGGCATTTCAAAAGCACCTGAAGCACTACTTTCACCGTTTTCTTTTTTCCAGGCAATCTCCACTTGATAGGGTCCATACGTTTTCTTTGGAGAGATAATGTTAATCTGGGCTTGTTGTTTAAAACCATTTGACTGTTCTTTACCTTTGCTGTCGATGGTTAGTTGATATTTGTTGCCAGAGCCCATATCGAATGAGGACTGGTGTGTGAAACCACGGTTGCTATATAGTTGCCTTGCATCTAAATCTAAGACTTCAATGCCTCTATACGGTGTCTTCAAAGTTACACTGTTCTGAAAGTTAAGCCAGTCTTTATACATGCCAGTGTGAATAAGAGATGCGGTTGATTGTCCCCACGATAGCTGGATACGACTGTTGAATTCACCTTGAGATCTCGTATGGCTAAATGACACTTGCACTTCTGGAAGTCGTTTAGAGGAAGTGCGAAGAATGGCGGAGCCAGTCATACTTTTCTTACTCGTGCTATTGACAAGTACTCCATTCATTTCAAATGTCATGGTATTTTCATTGTAAGCTGCTTCTATTGCTGTCTCGAGCTTGTCAGTGATAGAATGCTTAACACTGAATGACAAACGATCTAAGATGTCATATGGCGTTGTGAAAAGAATGTTTAATTTGAAGTTGTTCATTGAGATGATGGATGACTCACCCTTTAATGCAATAGCTTTATCATCATCCCATTTAATTTCTATACTACCACTAGCTTTTCCATTACCGCTTTCATGATTTCCAATCAGCAGCACATCTTTCCAAGGTCCAAATGTGCTTACAACATGTATTGATCCAGCTACATTCGTTTTTTGGTAGTCCATCTGTTCGGAACCTACTACTTCAACAGCAAATCGGTCCTCTCGATCTAACATTATTTCAAGCAGTGAACTTAAGTTTGAGCCATCGTTGCTGTATCTTGCTACCAATTTGCTGGTTGTGGTAGTACTCTCCTGGGTCATTTGGTTGTTCAGGTTAATAGTTGCAATCACATCCGTTTTGGTCTCATCGCTGTTTGATTCTCCCTCTACGATGGCAGACCAGGTTTTGGAATTAAATTCAGTAGAGATCGTGGTTGACACTTTACCTTCCTCACTCTTGTATTCTGTGGAGAGACGGTACAAGTTATCCAATTTCATCATTACTGTCCCAGTGTAATGGCAGTTGTTTTGACCACCTTTATTTTCACCGGTCACCTGTACCTCAAAATTTTCAGAATGGATTTTCGCTGTGCACTTGCGATCACTTTTCTGAAAACTGGCCGTAAACTGAATGGGTTCTGCTTTAGGAAGAAGTAATTTTACTGTTGACTCAAAACTAGGAAATAGCTTTATGCGGTTGTTTGCTGTTAGAACGTACACATCGTTTTGGTGCAGGAGCTTGGCTTCAAGATTCAAATCACTGTCTTGCAAATTGTGTGAATAACTCAAACTAGATTTGTCCACTCCAATCTGTGGGATATCGAGTCCAGCTTCAAGGTAAAACTCTGATCGTGGTCCACGGCGAACTTGGTTAACATCCAGTGAAGCTGCAATTTTGTTTTGATTCCATTGAAATTCACCTTTAGTGACATGTGTAAATGAAGGTGATGACAGTTTCCCTTCTGTTTTAGTTAGAAATTCAAAACGAGTGGCATGAATAGGGCATCGTAGGTTAGCTGTGAGTTCATACCCATGGTCAGGTTTTTTCAGATCAAAGCTTATAAATGCTCTCTTGTTTGAGCGTCTGTTACCGCTCCATTTCAGATCTACACTCCCACTGACAGCATCACTCCTACGATCACTCTTGGCCTCAAAGTGGATCTGTTGTTTTTTGTTGATGAGCAAATCTGCAATGAAACGTGATTCGTGTGACTGAATGCTAAGTGAACCGTGAGCATCATAGCGGATTTTTGGCAGGGCAAGGAGTGCCTTCAATTTGTGATCTACTCCAGATGTGGTATCATAGTCAGCGGCCACGGCATAACGGTTCCGTTCGTATTCATACGCTGCACTTGCAGCGGGATGTTTTCCTCCGCGAATGTCACCTTTCAAAACAATTGGATCCATTTCAGGAAATTGGAATTCCGCATCTACTTCATGTCCGGGACCATCAGGATGATTTCTTTTGTTACGATAGCTGGTCCTTGCTGCTAACTTTTTCCCAGGCACATCTGCATTTACGGAGCCATATATTTCATCTGAAGATGGCTGCTTCAAGTTTGCACTGAATTTCATGTCATGGCCTGGATAATTAAAGTTCAGTGTTGTTCCAATGTTTAGGAGCACGTGTAACGTTTTATAAGCATCCAGTTGAACAGATGCTTTTTCTCCTTTGCCATGCTCAACGGTAATTCGTGCAGTCAAAGCACTGTCATTGTACTGGTGGTTTGCATCCAGACCCCATTCAATTCCGCAGGTTGGGCAACTTGCTCGCATCATGGCCATTATCTTCTTATTTCTTCCTTCATTTTCACGCAAAACCGTATGCGTTAAAGTCATTTTCTTCATGTCATGACCGCTACCTCGCGATAATTCCAAAACGTACTCGAGTTTATTGTCCGATATATGGAAATCCCAGTCAAGTATGAGAGTCTTCATGTCAGTACCTTGTACTGCGATATTGGCACTTTGTTTTAATCCATTGCGTGGCGAATTGTCCCGGTACTTTGCACTGATTTCGTATTGTTTTTTTGGTCTGTCTTCAATGCTGTATTCAACTGTAAGGGCAGATGTGTCCTGTTTGTCTTCAAACAAAGCGTGACCCTTTACAACGCCAGTCAACAAATGGGACTTAAGTTTTGTGCTGATGTCGAAACGGCTGCCTCCTGTTTTTGCAATTTCACCTGAAGCAAAGAGAAGAAAAAACCATAAAATTAGCTTTAAGCATTTTTTTTTTGCGTAATATCGCACACAGTAAACTTCATAAATTTTGAAAATACGTAAACGCATTATACTACGAGAGTTCGGAAAATCGAAGCACCAAAATACATATGCACAATCTCACAACGGGAAGGAAATCTGTCAATTTTCCGCAAATTTTCGACCTGAGACCCGGATTGTGTCAAATTCGACGAGAGATCATCATTTGAGAGTCTTAGAATCCTTCGCTATAGAGGCACATAAGAGAGAGAATTACGACCTCATGAAAATCCAGGCACCTTCCACACCTGCAATCCAATACCTGGTAAGAGTCGACCTGACCTCCTCACCAGCCTTGCAACCGAATGGAAACGGCACGACCACCAACGGAGGCCATGGCCACAGCCCGACCAACAACAAAGGCCAATGCCACGGCCATTGACTGACCAACATTGAAGGCCACGGCCCCCGCGTGGTCAAAATAGAGCCTGATATGACGAAGACAGTTGAGAGACGTATTCCATCATCCTCCAGGCGAACTGTCGAAAATTTGCGGAAAATTGACAGATTTCTTTCCCGTTGTGAGATTGTGCGTATTTATTTTGTGCTTCATAAACTTTGTTATAGTGTGGGAACTTTGTTCTAATTTGATGAATTAGGTTTCAAGAAAAATCACAGAATGCAGAGAAATGCGGCTTGTACAGAATCAGAGAAAATGCCCCTCAACTCAAGCATGAAAGCCGTACAGTCAAACAGCAACCTTGCTCAATCCAAAAATCCTTGCTCGTGTTACCAGGGAGCCAGGGCCGGCTCAAGACAGTTCGGGGCCCTATGCGGATTCAATAACTAGGGCCCCCAGGGTTGATGTAAGTGTAGCATTAGAAGCATTTTTTCCGACCTTTTCATTAGTGTTTGATTCGAATCATTAAAAACAATCATTCTTTGTACGGTCCAAGCCAATATCTTTTTGAATTTTTTAACAAAAAGAATGTGAACCACAAAAACAGTAAATGAAGTTGCAAAATTAACAAATTACAGCCACACAAACGGCAAAAAAAAAAGCAAACAAAAGGGGAGGGGGAAAAGAAAAGAATACCAATTTCACCGTTTTGCATTTCTCCTTTCCTATCAGACTGCCACCTGCCGACAAAAAGGCCAGCTGCAAGTACACTAGTTTCGGTTTCAGGTCGTGCAACGCTTCTACCAATCGACCCACAATTCCAAAATTTCAAAGCATTAGCACAGATTTACATATAGTTTTACTCTTTACTTTGACGCAGTGTAAAGATTAAGGATTTTCAATCAATAATATGTCTTATCGCTATAGTACTATGAGTGCTTCTGCCCCTTAATAAGAGGGCCCTACACAGCCGCGTTGCTTGCGTGCACCTTGAGCTGGCTCTGCGAGGGAACCCTAATAACGCTGGAGTTTTGTGTTTGGTCTTATCATTTTCTGAATATCCCCAGCACGTTATGTTCTGATGATCAAGAGGTTACTTCGTCCTGAAATCAGTTTGTCTGTCCTATTTGCAACTGAGAAAATGTATCATTGCTGTATTATGAAAAAGCTCCTTTCATTTATAGCTAATTGGTTTGACCGAGCCATGCCGCTATATCTTCTTAGTGCATAGATGGTACAATCAAACTGATTCCAGGGACCAAATAAGCCTCGCGACTATCAGAACATATGTAGTGGGGAGTTTAGCAACCTTGCTCAATCAAAAAAAAATCTTGCTCGGGTTACAGGCAGCCCTAATAAAGCTTGAGTTTTGTGTTTGGACTTATCATCCTCAGTGTGTAGGTTCTGAGGATCAAGAGGTTCCTATCAATAGGTTCTGAGGATCAGAGGTCCTGAAGTCAGTTTGTCTGTCTTATTTGCAACTGAGAAAATATGGGATTGCTGTATTATGAAAAGCTTCTTTCATTTACAACTAATTAATTCGACAGAGCCATGCCGCTATACCTTCTTAGTGCGTAGATGGTACAATCAAACTGATTCCAGGGACCAAATAAACCATACGACCCTCAGAGCATTAGTTGGGAGTTTTGCCTTTGCATTCACAGCTGGCCAAGCACACTTGACCCGTCAAGGGATTGACCCTTGAGCCAGGAGGCATGCAATGTTTTATTTTTTGGTTTTGAGAACGCGAGTATTTGCAGGCCTTTACGTAATTTTGTGCCAAAACTGAAATATCGAAATTCTAGAAAAAGTATACATTTCTTGGCAAAGTAAACCTCAGTAAATTAGAGTAAGATAGTTGCTACATAACAAACTAGCCGCATCGTTCATGTCACTCACTGTACTGGCATTATTCCATGCTTCATATAGGTTAGTCAATCCTCAGAGCTTCACAGAATCGAAGCATCGATTATCAGGACGCAAGCTAATAATTGCAGTTATTTCTCACAACTCGTTCGTTACATTCCTTAGAACGTCTGCAGTTCGTAATAAGTAAAACGGGTTTGTTTTAAAAAGGTTTGCGTTAAAAAGGTTTTCTATGTGGAAATCGCTTGCTTTGCTCGCCCAATCTGCGCACCCCAAACACAAAATGCACATATTTGAAAACCTTTTTAAAACCTTAGCCTACTTTTTCCGTGCAGACAGCCAGTTAAAGCCAACCAATTTTGAGATGTGCATGTCGTGTTGCTGATATTAAGTATATGATACAAAATATGTCAGTTTTCAGGCGTGTTTTTTTAACTGAGTTTTTAAGCCTTTTTTGGAACCAAGTTTGCCTGAACAGTAAATGTTTGATCTAATTGTGACGTCATGAAATAGTTTTGCAGAGCAGTTTTTCTTGTAGTGAGGGTCAAAGAATCAAGTTAGAGCGTCTGTTAGAAGGGTAACTTAGAGGGACATTCGTCCCACCACCATTTTTCTCGATCCTTCACATCAAGTAGGGCCCCAAAGTTCTATTTCATTACCGTTAGTCAATCCCTTGGTAAAAATCCGTTATAAAATGTGGCGTCTAGGAGATTTTCTGTTGAATATTAGGAACTAATTGAATAGCATCCTGTAATCAAACTATCCTTTGCGCGCTTAAAATAACTAATTGTTAATCGTTTGCTAATAATTACCATGAGCTCAAAAATCTAAGAGACTAATGTAGTAAAAATTAAAATTATTTATGCCAATAGATCGCCAAAAAAAAAATTACAAGATACTAGCCTAAAAAACTATAAAGTGCGATATTAACATACGAAAATCTTTCCGGTTTATGACAACACAATTTTTGCATTCATGCTGTTTCGTCTAGTATGCCCAAGGCCAACTGAGTTAGTAGCTGCGTTCCTCGCTGTGAGGAACGCAGCTACTATCTTAGTTGGTCTTGTATTACTTTGACGAATCTTGCGAAATGGTGTGATGATAAAACTCGCGGTTGGCGATATGCACGAGGCTGTTATAAGGCAGGTGAAATGTACCATTAAATATATTTCATTTGGTGCTACCTTTGTAGAGGGCCTTACATCTGGAGAGTATGCGTACAAACATGCACGCACATTGCTTTAATTAATAGTGTAGATGGTCAATATTGATAAACTCGGGAACCAACATCCATAAACTCTGAGGCAAAAGGTGTACCACATACATTTGCAACAAATTCACAATTCACATACAGTTGTAAAGAATTACTTTGTGGCATCTGAACGTGAGTTATTAACATATTGTGATGTCTACTGTTAAAACTTAATCAAACGTTGCAAAGTCTTATTTTTTTTTACATTGAGCCTATGCTATAACCTTTATATTTAGCCTGTCCCCGACTATAGAGCTGTTGCAATAGACATCACAGTCGCTGCGGCACTGTCATCACGTGACCTTGGATACCTGGCTTCTGGCTTGGTCCATTGTAGTGGAGGGGGAACAAAGATCACCCTACCGCCATTTTGTTATTTTTGTTTGTCGTGTGATCAGCGCCTATGCCATGTTTTTTCAACAAAATGGTTTAAAATTGTAGAATTTTGGGTTGCGGCAATGAACTGGGTTCGTCCTTTTTTCGATTCCCAGCAATTCAGCCATTTGTAAACGAGTTGAGTGAAGCTAAACCAGCCAAACGTCGTCTGCTTGCTGCAAATGCGAGTGTTTACCTCCATTACAAGATGGCAGCCCACGTTGTTCGGTTCCCATTAGCAACAGGCAGCGTTTGATCTTATTGACGGTGCTCTATAGATGCTTGTGACAACCCTCAGCAGCAGACAAAAATATACGGTTTCTAATTTAAGTCTTAACAAAATTTAACATAACTGTGTGTCAACTTTTTTGATCGATACTTTTTTATGTTACTATTTGACTATGTATAGGTTCTATTTTTTTTTTTTACAATTTACGAAATGCAATACGAAGGGCTGACTGTTACACTAAATAAATCAAACAATGTTACCTTGGATTACAATGGGTTTTACAGTAAGGTGTTCCAAAGTGAAGTCGACTCCAATCTTCTTTCCCCGTTGAATTGTGGCATAACCCTTGAGGGATACCAGTGGGGCACGTAAAAAGCGAACGTACAAGGATGGGACAAATCGGACGACGTCCTGGCTTTGATCAACTTGAAGAGCTGCTTGGATGACGCCTTTTTCCTCATCGTCAATTGAGAAACTGCCATCAACCTTTTTCAAATCAGGTTCATTCGTATATTTTCCTAGATAGTTCAAGAAAAAATATCAGTCTTAATCATTGTTGAAGAGTCAATAGTTTATCGACTTAGAGGCATGCTTAGAATGAATACGCATTGAGCAGAGCAGTGATCAAACATAAACCGTGCAAGGAACTGATAAACGATTTCTATTTGTGGAGCCGATAGGTGCCCAAGGAAATACTCTAATACACCTCACTTCAGTAATGCACTGACACCATTTCTGGAAATACCTGTCATATCAAAAACCCAAAGTGGTGAAGGGACCATTAAGATGAGAATGGTTTGGACTGTCAAAGGTGATGTCCACTAAACCTTTGAAGGTCAAAGGTTAAATCAACAGTTTGTAGAGTTATAGACATGTTTAGAGTGAATACGCATTGAGCAGAGCAGTTTGATCAAACGTAAACTGTGCAAGCAACTGAATAGTAATTGATAAACAATTCCCATTTGTAAAGCCAATAGGTGCCCAAGGAAATATTCTAATACACCTCACTTCAGTAATGCACTGACACCATTTCTGGAAATACTTGTCATATCAAACACCCAAAGTGGTGAAGGGACCATTAAGATGAGAATTGTTTGGCCTTTCAAAGGATGACATCCACTAACCCTTTAAAGGTCAAAGGTTAAATGAAAAACTAGACCATTGCTGATTTTTGCAACAATGTTCAAGTTTTACCTCTAGTTTTTCAAGTATAAGTTGATGACGAATGTTTGTTCAGAGCGAACAGAACCAATATTTTGTTCTGTGGATATCACTCTTTTGAAGGGCCAAGCAAACTATTCTCAACTTGGCAGCTTTTTTAGCAGTTTTTGTTTTTGATTACGATGCCATTTTTTTCCCATTACTTCTCAGCCGTATTATTTTATCAGAAATAGTTACTTTCATAATAAGCACTCTTAATTTTTGATTCAGTCAATTCTAACCTGTAGTTTTTGAATAACATAATGCATTGCTCGCTCGGCCAATGAAGTTTGACTGTCTGATATTGGCAGTAATACATGCATAAATATAGAGGATGTAATTGTAGATTCTATAGAGGATGTAAATTGTGGTCATCGTGACTGAGTGGTGAGAGAGCTCAGCCAGTTTGCTGGAGGTTTGCGGATCAGGTCGAACCCCTGGAAAGGTGACCTTGGCAAAGTCCCCGCCTGGACAGCCGGCCAGGGTAGCGTGAGAAGCTACTATGATCCTACAGTGGCTATGGGAACTATTCTGGCCAATTATGGACAATCTTTCGGCCCCTACGATGATCGGAGGCTTCCCGGATCGAATCCTCGGGTTGGCACCTCTCTTTACCAGATTTAACAGTCTGGCAATGTTCAAAATTGTGCTGGTTCAGCCATACAAGCATTAAATTGCTTCGGCTGACTAAAGGCTCAAAAAAAAAAAAATAAGCACTATAGTTTTTGTTTCATTCAATTTTATCCAGTACTTTTTGTATCTCTAAAATTCTGTACCATTATATTTAACCAAATGAGTGAAACACGCATCGTGCATTATGTTAACAATGGCGCCAATTACTGATCACATTCATCGTTTTAATAATCCAAAATAGTTCAACATTTCTATAGTTTTCGTGAATTGGAAGCAGCAACATATATTTTTTTTTTGTCGTTTTGGTTGTGCCTAGGTTTCTTGAAATATTATTCACATTTTTTTCTAATTCATAACTTCCTGAAAGCATATAGGGACAATCAATGTTTATTGTAGGTAGATGATGTAGTAAATTCAGTATAGTGGCATATGGTTAGTGGCTGCACCTGGATTACATATCATATTCAGCAAATTAATTTTTCTGGAAGGAGTGTTGTTGATGGTGACTCCGAAGTGATGCATTTATCGGCTTTACACATGGGAAATATGAAATGTTTCATCTCAACTCAGGAAACGAAAACGTAACAAATTAACAGTTAAGGATTATTGCATTATGCTAATTTGTGTGTGTGGTTTTTCTACAATGAAAGTCAAAATGTACATGCGATAAAAAATGTAAGAAAGAAAGAAAAGAAGAAAGAAAGAAAGAAAGAGAAGAAAGATTGAACGAAAGAGAAACAAAGAGAGAAGGAAAGAAAGAATGAACGAAAGAAAGAACACAAGAAAGAAAGAAAGAAAGAAACAAAGAAAACAAAGGAAGAAAGAAAGAAAGAAAAAAGAAAGAGAAACAAAGAGAGAAGGAAAGAAA
>JAHWFP010238030.1:0-23993 GCA_023313725.1 Lithobius niger | reverse complement strand
CGACCAAGCCGCGCGACCAGATCGCTGTGGCCAACGAAAATGCTTAGAGCGCCCGTGCACTGAGCGGCCAGTGGTCGTGGCGGCCCAAAAACAAGACGACGTGCCGCGCGGCCACGTCAGTTTTTCATTGATAATTCTCGATGACGTGGTGAAAAATAAACCCGGAGCAAGTATGGTCGCCCTGTGGCCGCCTGCACGCCGCCCGGGATCCCAGTGGCCGCTGCGGCCAAGTGCGCATTGCTACATACACCGTCAGCATTCTTGTTGGCCACAGTGACCTGGCCGCTGTGCGCGCGGGGGCCCTTAGGGTGCATGGAGCACCGCGCACTTGGTCTCCGCGGCCACTCAGTCGCAGTGGCCACTGGGATCCCAGGCGGCGTGCAGGCGACCACAGGGTGACTATTTGATCCGAGTTCATTTTTCACCACGTGATCGACAATTATCAATGAAAAACGGACGTGGCCAAGCGACACATCTCCATATTTTTTGGCCGCGACGACCACTGTCCGCATGACCTGGTTACCCAGTGCGCGGGGGCCCTAAATTATGTTGGTTTGGTTGTGTTGCATGATGATAACTATAATGCTTCTTCAACAGTACAGGAACAGTACAGTTACTTATGCAACTGCAGACTTTTACGGGTTATGGTGCTCAGGGCTGACGTCATAATTATGTTCTACATCGTATTTTGATCTAACCAGCGTTACCCAAACAAAATTATAACAGTTCAGTTTTGCTTATAATGGAGGCGCATAATATTACCTTTAACATTAAATTACCTGTAATTTGACATACTGAAATTCAAAATTGGTCCCATAGAAGAAGAGATATTGACATTTCACTATTGTAGGCAGTCGCTATCTTTATTTGGCCGACATCTTTAAACGAAACGAGGTTTTTTGGGGTCTCCCTATCGGAAAATGTTCAGGGTATGTATAGGGATATAAACACTCCAAGGTATTTGCTTTCTTCATTCAGGGATCAATTTTCTCAAAATATGCCCCAAATTTACTCTACTATAAATGCGACCAAAAGCCTCCGAAAGTGTGTGCGGCCTATCTTGAGTTCGCTGCAGAACGAAGACAGATAATCGATTGTACGTTTTTGGTAGTAGAGTGCCTTGTTGATATACAAAATGGTTAAAAAAACAATGGCGGCTGTCGATTAAACCGCTCCCTCCAGGAAGACGTAGTCGCTCATAAAATACTTCCAGGACTCAAGATACGCCGCGCACAAAATAGGAATTGGTCATAAGCATGCAATGTAATTTTATCGTTTTTCTTGTTTGGATTCGTTATCTTGTAGCGAATTTCGGAAAAAAAGACGACAGGGGGCTCATTGGAGAAGGAATGCGGTGAAATTGTTCTCACCTTTTGAGTGACAGTGTCCAAGAACAGGGTCGTAGCCACGAATTTTTCTACCACCTCCCGCCCCCGAACCAGAATGAAAATAGAGAGAGCTTCCCCCCCCCCCTCTTACATTAAAAAAATTTAAATAAATAAACAAAATATAATCAATTCCGTTAAACTTAATTTTAATTTCTTGGCTGCTAGCTAACAGTTTATTAAAATACTTTTTCGTTTGCTTTGCCGTAATGTAACCATATCTGGATTTTAAAAAAATCGCATATTTGGGGAAGATGGCTGCGGGCCAGTCTGGGAGCAAGAACCATGGAAGACGCAGGGGTGCCAACGTGAGGATGGGGGGGGGGGGGGCCCCTGAGAACCCACGCCCTCCCGCTGCATAACAAGACGGGGGGGCGGGGGGCAACAACAGGCAAGCTAGTGATAAATGAGAAGTAGGTATCGTCAATATCCTCAAAAACGAACGATATAGAATCTCGTCTTATTAAGAGCAAGCCACCAAAGGCACACTGTTTGGAACTCTCTACCTGGTGATGTTGTTGAGGCATCCTTACCTGCTGCTTTTAAAGCTAAACTTAGAAAATATGACCCACACATTTTTAAGAAGGGCCTTCTGACATTACCATACTATGGTCAATTTTCTTTTTTAGATTCTTCTTTTTTTTAACCTTTTTTTTTTTTACTGGTAAATTAGCTCTTAGCTACCAGGCCTTTTTACCTACATTTGTTAATTTAGGCTAGTGTCTTTCTCTGTCCTGTGCACTTTGGATGCAAAATATTATTATTATTAAATTTAGTTATAATTTCGTGCTGCTCAACAGTTTGTTCTATCACATTTTCATACCCGTTCATTTTTCTTCTTTCCAAACTCCCCCCCCGCTCTCAAATTTTCGAAAAACTTGTGTATCTAACAGGCCAAAGAATAATGCTATGAAGTGCACAACTTTCCGAAAGTTGGGGAGGGGATGGGAGGAGGGAAGACATTTTGAAAAAAAAATGGGAGAAATCCTTACAGCGTTGGGGGGGGGGGGGGGGGGGGATGGGCACCCCTGGCACGACGAAAAACAATCAAGTGCTCAGGATCATCATGAACTTTCTGAGAGGTACCAAGCAAGTAGAGGTCGACCGAATTTCAGTTTCGGTTTCGGCACCGAAACTGTCAAATTTTTGATTTCGGTTTCGGTTCTAGTTTCGGCCAAAAAATTATAGGTCAGTTTCGGTTTCGGTCGAAACCGAATAACTAGTTTCGGTTATGGTTGCGGTTTCGGTTGAATCCTATGCTGCAGTTTCGGTAAAACCGAAACCAATTCCCCTCCAGGCAGTAGCCAATTTCCGCGTAGTCTAGTTAAGCCCAGGGGCACCGATATCCAGATTCTGCTTTATTCTGCCATCCCATCAATAATAAATACATTTTTTTCAATCCATATTTAATCATATTTATAATGGCATCGTTGCACTGCAGGGAATTTACGCTTTAATTGCCGTTATTTACGTTTTCAATCCAGGCTTATAGGCTACTCATTGAATGAAACTCTTCTCTGGTGCTCTGGATCTCCCGTACTGACACGAGTTAATCGTTTTAAAATTAAAAAAAAAAAGCTAGCAAGCAGAAATAAAATGCAAACGAAAGTCATGAATTATTTACGTATAATTGACATTTTTTTAGGTGTGGGGGTGAAGGGCACGCGTGGATTTACTCAGCCTAGCGGCAGAAAACAGGTAAACTGGTCTCTGCCTCCCAATCTAGTCTACGTCTGTGAAAAACCATACACTCATGATTTAATGATTTTATCTTACTTTTTGTCTAATTATTAAAAGTGATATTATTAATGTTAGGTTTTGGTTCCGGTTTCGGTAGTGGTTTCGGTTTCGGCCGAAACTGAATTGTCAGTTTCGGTAGCGATTTCGGTTTCGGCCGAAACCAAATCTCCGGTTTCGGTAGTGGTTTCGGTTGAAAGTGAAAAACTTGGTTTCGGTCGACCACTACAAGCAAGAAAAGTTTCGCGTTTGAAAAGAAATTTATAACACGTGTTTTATTGTTCATCGCATCACGCTTTTGATTGAAAATGGGGGGGGTTGGCGTTGGTTCGTAAAATAAGCATTAGTCGGCTCATGCTTCGGGTGCTTAGTTTTGCTTGGGTGCTGGCAGAATCTGCCCGCACCGACACTAAACTTTTACATTGAGGATGGGGAGGGGAGGTTAGGTTGTGAACTTAACCTATAATAACAAAAGCAATATACATAGTATGTAAAAAAAAAACAAAAAAAAAACCTGCAACTGAAAAACAGCAGGGAAATAAACAGAGGACTAAAGCTTGTAGCACACTACTCCGTTCTGTTCCGATGACTGACGGCAACGGATGGTCCGGCGCACATTGCTTCCGTCGCTAAACGTTTCAGTTGGCTCCGGTGAGCTTTTAATTTGATCACGCTCGAATTAACAATGCAAATGAAGAAGGGCTTGCACTGACCTTAAGTAATTAAATAGAAAGTCGTAATAAATTAGGTATTAATTCTTTACGCTCGGGCGTGATGATATTTAAGTCCAGAAGGCAACTAAAATAGGTACGCATCTGTATTTAGTAGGAGAAAGGCGTTGTGCGCAGGTGCATGAAGGACGACGACGGCCGTCGACTGAAGCTTGTAGCATACTACTCCGTTCCGTCCCGTTCCGCCACGTCACGTCGCAGTCCATCAAATTTCTGTTTGGATTAAACACATATAAATTAAGGGTGGCCGCACACCAAAGTCGACAAACCGTCGCACGACAGGACGTTTTGTCGAAACCCGTCTCAGCATGCTACAGACGTCTCCAAAACCCTAGGAATGAGCTGAGCGCCATACACCGGATGCGACGTTGTCGCGAGACGTCTTTAGGCGTCTCACGATAACAAAGCGAAGCTCCTTTTAGTTTCGTGTGACGGGGGTCTCTCCACCAGATGCGACGTCTCGCGACGTTTCGTATTGCAACGACGTTTTGTCGACTTTGGTGTGCGGCCACCTTAAAGGAGCCGCGTATACTGCTCCGTCCCGTTCCGTGACGGCCCTGTCGGCATGTCGAGGCAGAATCCTTTCAGGCAAAAAACCGATCGCATCGAAGAATGTACGCAGCTGCCGTCACAGTCGATGGCCGTCGTCATCCGTCACGCGCCTGCGCACAACACCTTTCTCTTACTAAATGCCGTAGCAAACCTATTTCAGTTGCGTTCTGGACTTAAATGTCATTATGCAAGACCGTAAAGAATTAATAATACCTCATTTACTACGTTTTATTTAATTACCTACTCAAAGGTCACTACAAGTAATAATAATTATAACCTTTATTCAAAGAGTGTTGCCGAAGGTCTATAAAAGTCCTTGTTTGGCATACATTTAGACAATTTCACAATCAAGATAAAGAAAAATCTATACAACAAAATTAAATCACACAGTATGGTAAAAAATATAAAAATAATAATAATCACAGACACAGGGAAAAAAAAAAAAAAACAATAATTAAAAAATAAAACTATACCTTAGTTGTTAATTAGCCATTCTTTTATTTTGTGTTTGATTGAAGTGTACTGAGTTAAATCTAGTAATTTTGATGGAATTAAATTGAAAATTGTTGGAATATAATGATCTTTAGTTTTTGAGCCATAATTATTTTTAATTAGTGGAATATGGAACCTTAATGTTTTATCGCGAAGGAAACCCATTTTAAATTCATCTTTAATTTTTAAATCGTTGCAAAAGTAATTTTTATGTATAATAATATAGTTCCTCAATTTAGTTACATTTAAAATTCTGTGTTCCTTGTATAATTCTTTAGTAGATTTGTAGTGGTTATGTTTTCTGAAAAGAACCTTTAAAATTTTATTTTGTACCTTTTGTAGCCGATCAATAAGGGTTGAAGAAGCAAAACCATACACTTCAATACCATATCTAAGATGACTGGTAACCAATGCATCAAAGACGATTCGTTTGTTCTTATTATTCAATAGCGATTTAATTTTATAGAAGAAAGGAATCATTTTTCTAAGTTTAGTGATCAGAAGATTAATGTGATGAACATGTTTCCAAAAATTGTCGACCCCAAGTCCAAGATACTTACTTTCAGTAACTTGCTTCACCTTGGTACAGGTTAAAGTACAGTTTGAATAATTTAGACAGTTTTCTGTATGAATATATAAATCGGTACTTGAATATTTTCGGTGTGTAGAACTTATATCAATTGAACAGGTTTTGTCTTCATTTATGAATAAATCGTTAGTCAAAAACCAATAGTTTAAATTATCAAAATCTTCTTTTAGGTTAGATTCCATAATTAGTTTATCGGACTGGATGGACAGCAAAACAATATCATCAGCAAAAAGTATTATTTCGCATGTTTTTATGCAGTTCGTGATATCGTTTATGTAAATGCTGAATAAAAGAGGTCCTAGGACAGAGCCTTGAGGTACTCCGAAGCAAATATCACTTGGATCACTGGTATTGTTACAAATTTTGGTACATGCCTTTCTGTTATTCAGGTAACTCTTGAGGATGTTAAAACATTTACCCCTAAGCCCATAATTTTGACATTTATTTAAAAGTTTTTGATGATCAATGGTATCAAAAGCCTTCTGTAAGTCAATCAGCACTGCTTTAATGTACTTGCCGTTGTTAAGGGAAGAAGAAATTAATTCGTTAATGTGTTTTAATGCATCTTCAGTGCTTCGCTTTTGTTTAAAACCATATTGCTTACTTGTAATAATATTGTGTTTGTTCAAAAAGTTCAAAATACTTTTTAAGAAAAATTTTTCAATAATTTTATTAATGTTAGAAAGAAGTGCAATAGGTCGGTAATTGTCTAAATTTATCTTTGTACCTTTTTTGTAAATCGGCCTAAGAATTTGAATTTTCAGTTCATCAGGCCATTTTTCAGTGTCGATTATTGAGTTTATAAGCTTAGAAATAAAGATTGATGAATTTTCAATTGAGTCGGTAATATGAGACATTAGTATACCGTCATTTCCAGTTGAATTGTTAATCTTCAGACTTTTGATAATGTTAGTAATCGTGAAAGGGTCACACTCATAAATTACAATAGAATTTTTCACGTTTTGGATATTCCCCATTTGATTGTCAAGGTATTTATTGGAGTTGAGCCTTTGTTGGTAAGAATTACGTAATTTGGGAACAACGTTGGAGAAATGTTTATTTACTCTATCGCTTAATGTCTTAGGATTATCATACTTAAAAGCTTTTAGAATTTCCTTATCTAAGGATGTCTTCTGTTTTTTGTCAATAAATTTGTTTAGATGTGTCCAAATATTTTCTTTTTTATTATTAGTATTATCAATCAATTTTGTAAAGTATTTTTGTTTACACTCATTTACTCTTTTGGCTACTTCTATTTTAAGCCTATTGTATTCTTTCAACTTTACAGTATCAATGGTGACGTTATTTTTAATACGTTTCCACATTAAATTTTTTTTATTTATTAGGGCCACAAGACCTTCGGTTATCCATGGTTTTTTTGCTCTGGACTCCTTTTTGGTATTTTTTCCTTCGGTAGTATTCTCAGTGTAAATTTTATTTATTTTACCTTTGATAACATTGTACATTTCATTTGGATCATTACAAAACTTATCTAAACAAAGCCAATTGATTTTTTCATTTCTTTAACAATGTTTTTATGATTTAAAATAAAAATTTCTCCTACTTCATTCTCTTCTTTAATATCATTTGGCAAATCGATTTTCACTGCAATGTAATAGTGATCAGCTAACTTTTTTTCTACACAAACACCAACGCAGTTTAGTACTTTTGTTCTTATGAAACAGTGGTCAATGCAAGAACTCGTAATTTGGTTTCCGTATGTCTCAACTCTAGTAGGTGAGTCTATTTGAGCAAAAAAACCGTTAGATGCTAGTTTATTCAAATATTTATCAGTTGTTCTGCACTCAGCACTCTTTTTTTGGTTCTGATTTAAAATATCAAAATTGATATCACCAATTAAACAAAAATTTTCAACTGTTTCTTAGTTTTTAAGTATTAAACCTAAATCAGAAATGAATTTATTTTTATTTGTTAGAGTAGGCTGTCTATAAATAATCAACAGGGTCAGTTGAATATTACTAATCTGGATATTTGCTAATATTGCATCATTACTATCAATTTTAATATTTTTCACAGCTGGGGCTAAGTCTAATCTCAACTCTCTCACAAGAAGTAAGATGCCTCCACCCCGACTAGTAGCTTCTCTTGTGCACCAGAAAGTTTCGTAGTTATCAAGTGAATATAATTCAGTTTCGTTTTCCTTAATACCAATCTCGGTCAAGCATATTATATCAAAAATAATATCAGTACTTTGCAAATCGATTTTAAGCAGTTCCCAGTTTTTCCTGAGACTCCTAATGTTAACGTGCAAAATATTAATGGAATCATTGTTACCATTTAAAAAAATATCGTGGGCATCACAAAAATCGTTTCTTATCTTATTTACGTAGCTGAAGGTGTCCTTCTACAGTCCTTCTACATTTCCATTGCCAATTTGGGCGCTGACGGGAGGTGTGTACACATCTCCGATGTGATCAGTTTTGCCTGAAAGGATTCTGCCTCGACACTCCCGTCCGTCAGCCGACAGGTCGTCACGGAACAGGACGGTGCAGTATACGCAGCTCCTCTAATTTGCTTACTTTTAATCCAATCAGAAATTTGACGGCCTGCAACGTGACGTGACGGAACGGATTAGTGTGCCCAAGCTTTAATCTAAAGTGTAGCCTACATGTTGGACCTACACGCAGCCACAACGGTAAATATTAACGTTAAGCACTGGAGTACACCGGAGAATTTTGAACATTCCGTGCGAGCCAAAACCGGATTTGTAGTTTCTCTAGCCCATGCAAAGCGTATCAAGTAGGGAAGTTTTAATGACAACTGCGAAGTTACCACATGCCTGTACTAATCGTAATCCGAGTAATATTTTTCGCACCGATTTATTAGGTTAAAACCTACACAGCCTATTTTTAACGTGGGTTGTCTTTGAAAATAGTTACGACTAGTCATTCCACAGTTGGCCGCATTTGGTAGCAACTCACAACGATAGATGGACCACGTGGTAATATTACCATACACACTCCTTTATACCGCTCCTGTCAATACTTCCCTATAATAAGAATTGTGTATTCAACGGCAGCAGCGATTCGTCTGTTTGGCCATCTACCTTGATCCATCAAGTTTCCGATGCTTATATATATCCAATGCTTATATATATATATAAGTTTCCGATGTTGTGCCTCATTAAAGGCTACTTATTTGCTTCCGTAAAGCCTTCCCTCTATATATATATAATATATATATATATCTGTAGGGAAGCCTTTACGGAAGCAAATAAGTAGCCTTAAATGAGGCACAGCATCGGAAACTTGATGGATCAAGGCAGAAGATTATATATCCATGAAGACTCGTAGTGCTGGCGTGTTGGTTAAATTTGTCAACGAATATGTTCTACTATTAATTGGAAAACATGACGCATGTGCTTTTAGGTGTCGTTTTATGTGTCAATTCTTTTAGTTGTAACAGATTAATTTCCGATTAATTTCATGAATAATTTATGTTTAGGTATTTCCTACTTTGGAGAAATGCCGTACCCAGTTTTACTGATTTACAATTTTAAATCCACAAATAGGGCATAGAATGATTGCGGGTAATTTTAAATGAATTGTATAATTCTTTCATAAGTTATCGTGGACACAGTCCGACGCATGCTTAAGACGGGAAGCTCATTTCTGTTTCGCGCCGCAAATCAATAAAAGAAAAGGAACAACAATTCCAATGGACGCGCCATATTTATTTTCACTCGCTACTGGTTCTTTATGATGAACCCTGAATGCAACAATGGACTAGCATCAGCTCACCAACTTGTTCCAACCGTAAAGAATAGTTTAATATGCGTGTTAGCTATTGTTGCACCAGAAACAGTTAGGCGATGAGATGCAAACTGCTTTGCCTTTAGAAGTGGGTAAAATTTAATGTCCAATACTGTACAGCAGTCAGCATAGAATTTTCACCGCTTTGTTGCCATGCAAGCATTGATTCAGTTCTCTTTCCTGGAAGAAAAGTAACTCCATTGTTATGATTTGGCATTGTTACGTGCGAAACTTGCCTCATTCGAACTATATAAACCATGCAACGTTGTGCTATTTAAACAAAGGAACGCAACGCAGAAGGTACACGCAATGTTTGCACAACCAACGGCATCTACCAGGAACCATTAATCCGTAAGCAGAATTCAGTACAACATTTGAAGCACATGCAGCTATTCGTAGGCCTACTTTGATTCAAAAGCACAGCTGTTCGGTCTGTATAATCGTTACACATAATGAGCACGGCTAACTTGCAAGCGGGATTAATTGTATGTTTGATTTCGATCATAAACCATTGGGTTCATGCGCACTGTTCGAATTCTGACAGGTTCTCTTTTGATCCCGTCACAATCTCTGCTGGTGCATGATGCTGGCGCGATGCTTGCGTTCTGGACGTGAATGAAACTTTTTAAAAGCTTGCAGTAAAAATGCTACACCGTTTTCTTCGTACGCCTGGATTAAAAAGCTTATCAAAAAAGCGTAACATTGTAGCATACATGTTTTTTTTTTTTTGAAATAAGTACTGCAGTCACGCAGGATAATAAAGGTACAATCCGACTGCCTTATAACAGCCACGCACTGATCGCCACATGCGCCTGTTACCATCGCGACACTCGATACTCTGCGTAGTAATTACAAGGCCAACTAAGATAGCTGCGTTCTCGCAGCGAGGAGCACAGCTACTATCTCAGTTGGCCTTGGGCGTAGTAGACGAAACAGCATGAATGCAAAAATTGTGTCGTCACAAACCGGAATGATTTTCGTATTTTAACATCATAATTTATAATTTTTTAGGCTTGTATCTTCTAATTTTTCTTCGGCGATCTATTGGCATAAATAATTTTAATTTTTACCGCGTTAGTCCTTTAGATTTTTGATCTCATGGTAGTTATTAGCAAACGGTTAAATATTAGTACATGCGCACACACAGATGAAACGTCAAGGTTATTGTAAATGCGCAAAGGATCATTTAATCGCAGGATATTAATAAATATAGTTCCCAATATTCAACAGAAAATCTCCTAGATGCCACATTTTAAAACGGATGTTTAGCAAGGGATTGACTAACGGTAAGTAAATAGAACTTTAGGGCCGTAATTGATGTGGAGGATCGAGAAAATAGGCACAGGGACGAATGTATCTTTAAGAATGCTTAACCAAGTTGCATGTACTGTATTAACACCGTAAGCAATCGAGGACTATCAGCATCATCAGCGAAAGGAGCGCCGCCTGTAATGCAATTTGTCCTAGTAATGTGATTTCTATCTCTGAATTGTCTACACCTTATCGTTAGGCGAACCCAAATTCTAACGAGGAAATGCGCAATTGGGCAGAATGTATGGGGAAAGTTGTGTGAAGTAAATGTCTGAGTTCACGTCACACTAGTTCTTGACTCAGTTTCTGAATTCTGAGACTGAGTCTCAGTACAGTTTTGGCGCCCGAACAGGGACTCGAATGTACGGGGAATGGATGAAGAAGTTGTGTGAAGTAAATCTCTGAATTCACTTCACTCGAGGTCTCGAGTCAGTTTCTGAAGTCTTAGACTGAGTCTCAGTACAATTTTGGCGCCCGAACAGGGACTCGAATGTATAGGGAATGCATGGGGAAGTTGTGTGAAGAAAATGTCTGAATTCAATTCAGTCCAGATCCCGAGTTAGTTTTTAAAGTCTCAGAGTGAGTCTTAGTAAAATTTTGGCGCCCGAACAGGGACTCGAATGTATGGGGAATGAATGGGAAAGGTGTATAAAGCAAATGTCTGAATTCACATCATTCCAGGTCTCGAGTTAGTTTCTGAAGGCTCAGATTGAGTTTTTGAAGGCTCAGACTGAGTCTCAGTACAATTTTGGCGCCCGGAGAGGGACTCGAATGTATGGAGAATGTATGGGGAAGTTGTGTGAAGTAAATGGCTGAGTTCACATCACTCCAGTTCTCGAGTTAGTTTCTGAAGTCTCAAAGTGAGTCTCAGTACAATTTTGGCGCCCGAACAGGGACTCGAATGTATGGGGAAGTTGCGTGAAGTAAATGTGTGAATTTATATCACTCCAGGTCTCGAGTTAGTTTTTGAAGTCTGACATTGAGTCTCGGTACAAAATGTCTGATGCCAATGCGGCAATAGCATAAACTTAAACACAAAAATAAATTGTTTTCAAGGAACAGAATATTGACTGTAAATATTACATTAAACGAAGAAACACAATCCGGCCAATAATGTAAACAGCTGAGAAAGACAAGTATACAGGAATTAAATGACGATGGCACGTCAATTTTTTTCGTCGTTATTGCTCCTTCTCAACCGTTGGATAAAATCAGTTGTGGACAAGTTTAAATTCCACCGCATTTTATCTGAACCATTCGACCATTTAAAACAGCGAGGTACAAGGGCAAATAAGTTTCTCAAGCATTGTCTACTACTTCGAGCATTTTTTACTGAACATTATACACAAATGAACATATCCAAAAATCGGGCTAAAATCCTCCTTTTTGAACTTAAACCTCGCATTCCGCATTTAGGGCACGTTTACGCAACAACACCTTCTCGCTCGCCGAACGCTATTTGCTAGGCAACCGTTATTTATTTACGGTTAATTTCCCGTTTCTGTTAAATGAATGAGGTAAAAGGCAACAAATTAAATGTATTATAAAATATCGACACGGATAAAGAACAAAGTGCAACAGTCATTTTAAACATTGTTACCATTTCACGCTATTTCCAAAATTTGCTATTCTCACCGAAACAACGGCTTCTAGCAGTGATCAAACGACGGCAGAATAAATAGCTACTCGCAGCGAGAATTCAAAATCCAACATGGGGTCCATTTCGGGGTTGTCGAATCGAAGACAAATCGTCGAATACCGGCATTCAGAAATCTGTCCGACGTCTTGTACAGCAGTAAAAATTGTTTTCTAGTTGTCATAAATCGACGATGTCATGTTGCACGCATCGTGCGTTGTGTCGCGAGGTACGAGGAGGAGAATTGCGTCAGCGTTGTTGCCATGGTTACTACGTATAGACAACTGAAAGCCACATTCTTCGGTAAAGGCGAGAAGCAGCCAGCAGATTTAGTACTAATCAAGTGAAAGCTAGTAAGCGAGAAACTTGTCGTCGCGTAAACGCGCCCTTACTGTTTTGAATTTCTGCTACGGACGGTTACCATTTTTACAAATGAGTATAAAAATACGATAAAACACGGGTTTTTTCCTCTCTAAATTCTTAGTTGTTCGCAATGTTGGATCCAAT
Organism: Lithobius niger; assembly: GCA_023313725.1. Lineage (NCBI taxonomy): Eukaryota > Metazoa > Arthropoda > Chilopoda > Lithobiomorpha > Lithobiidae > Lithobius > Lithobius niger. Next base: position 11,280 of record JAHWFP010238030.1, on the reverse strand, counting down.
CTGTTTCTTTGTTTACTTCGTTTTCTGTACGTTACGAGAACTCGTTCTGTTGTCGAACGAACGCAACAATTTATTCCAATTCTCATCAAGCAAGCAGTGAACACTCATTTCTCCCAGCGCCATTTTTCTTGATCCCCCACATCAAGTACGGCTCCAAAGGCCTATTTACTTACCGTTAGTCAATCCCTTGATGTGGCGTCTAGTTGATTTTCTGTTGAGTATTGGGAACTACATTTACTGCATCCTGCTATTATATGATCCTTTGCGCGCTTACAATAACCATGACGTTTCGTCTTTGGGTGTGCATGTACTAATTTTTTATTGTTTGCTAATAATTAGCATGAGATCAAAAATCTAAAAGACTAATGCGGTAAAAATTAAAATTATTTCTGCCTATAGATCGCTGAAGAAAAGTTACAAGACGCTAGTCTAAAAAATTATAAAGGATGATGTTAAAATACGAAAATCATTGCGGTTTGTGACGACACAATTTTTAACTTGATGCTGCTTCGTATGCTATCTCAGTTGGCCTTGCATTCCTAAGCGGAGTCCCGTGTAACGGTGCGATAGTAACATGCGCAGATGGAGATCTGCGCGTGACAGTTACAAGGCCGGCCGGATGTGCCTTTAAAAACAAGAGGCTGCAGCGACTAGGTCCGGTCTTTGTACACTTCCACCACTTGCGCTACTTTTTCAACGGAAATGTTGAGGCGCACTCCATCACGTACTTCAACAGCGAAAGTAACCATAACAACCGCCTGTTGAAAATATGTTAGCTTTTAGGCCTAGTTTTAGATTTTAGGGGCCATTGTCAGCTTTTAGGCCTAATTTTTACCTGTCCTTTTAATTTCGTACGTAGCAGCTAATGGAGAAATGGGTTCGAGAGTAGGCCTACTCATTCATGCAACACGGAGTCGAGAGTTTTTTTCTCTTTAATAAGCTAATGTGCGTCGTTAATGAAATCCTTTTGTGTTTTACGATTGCGTCTCTTCCTGTAGTGGTTAAACGCGACGCTCAAATGTTATTATTTCATTGAGTTACGTCGATAAAGCCTATTAACTATAAGGATGCAACGATGTTTTAATTTGCCCTGTTTTTTAAAGTCCACTTGACTACCGCTGAAAAAAGCGACGGACGAAAAAAGTTGTTGTTATAGTAACTAGTGACTACAGTGACTAAGTTGACAAATACAAATTCAAACACTTAAAAACAGCAATATATATTCATTTTTTGCATGCATCGAACCTGGTGTTTCCTTACCTATAATCGTCTTCATGATAATCTTTCAAATGGGTCAGTCAAGCAGGAGCGCCAAGTTCAGATTGAGTTCTTTTATAAAGCGCCGTCTTGCTGTAGCTCTCGATTCGTTACAACTTTGAAAATTCGTCGAATCATTTCACCTTGACATAACCACTTACTCCATCAACTTTCACTCGGGGATTCTGGGAACAACACTGATGGATTACCTTCCATTTATTATCTCTTTTTTTTCCCCGTAAACACTTCTCAATTACAACACTATTGAAGGTAAAGAAAAAAAAACGAACAAAAAAACAAGACGATTTGGAATAGTGTTTGCCCCTAGGAAATAGACGTGCTTCCAATGTTTACACTCCACCAAGCCTGTTTGTTCATTTTTTTTTTCGTGTATGCACGACAATGTGTGTTACGTAAAGTTGTAGGCCTACTTTCTGGCTCAACCTTTTGAAAACCAGCTATACAGAGCTAAAGTAGAACTACGTCAATGGGATTTCCGTGTTGCGTCACGCGAGAGGAAGTTTCAAGCCCGGACTGGCAGCTGTGGGGTGGGCCCCAAGTGCCATGAAGTCATTTGTTCCTTCCGTTGAAGCGTCAAATGGCGTGCTTGTATATGCTTGGTTTCTGGGTTTGTTTTCCCCCAAAAAATTTGCTTTAAAGACGCACTCCACTGATTTCTATTGGTTGTGGTACGTCTGCGTGTGTGTGAATCATTTAATTGCAGCTTGGAGGGCACACCTCCCGCGCGAAAACTAAAGTTAGCTACGAAACGATCGGGGAAAGGGACGAAGTTTCAAAACCAACCAGGAAATTTGAACGAAAAAACAACTTCACAACAGCAAATATTTCACTTGTAACTATATAAATTGAAGGGGACCTCATACGACACTACGAGACAAATGGAAGTGGGTCACTTTTTCCGACCGATGACCCACCTGACCCACCCAATAAAGAAATAAAGATGACCCACCGTTCATCACTGACCCATCCCACTTGACGAAAAAATAATACATTATGCAAATGCATGCAATATCATTTCAAACCGTCCAATTTTTTAAAGAACCACTACTAAATAAACACTGTACAAAAACTTGCAAAAAAATATGCTTACAGTTCATAAATTTAAACCTAAAAAAAAAAAGGTCTAGAAGGCCTACATTATAAAAAAAAAGGTTGGCGATAAATACAAGCATATGAAGGGTCTGTCTTCCTTCCCCCTCCAGCCTTCATTAAAGATTGTCCATCCCTTCACGGGCAATGTACGTGTTATATGTGTTTTTTTTTTAACGTAGGCTTTTCTAGACCTTTTCCCCCAGATTGTCTTTATGACGACCTTTTTCTAGGACCTTTGGGAAACCTTCTAAAAGCTTTTCTTTTATTAGAATAGCAGAAATGCAAACGAAGTATTTTTCGCCCCCCCCCCCCCCCCCCCCCCCCCCCCCAATTATTTTGGGTCGGTGGGTGAACGGTCTCGACCCATGACCCACGATAAAAATGTGACCCATTTGACCCACTGACACAACCCATGAGTCAGTTCAATCTCTGTACGAGAAGGCCCCATGTGACAACGGCACCCGGGCCCAGTGGCCAGTCCGGGCCCGGGAGGTATTCATATCCTTTATACTGTAAAAATTGTATTATTATTAATTAATGATACACGACCTCTCACTTTAAACGAACAAAAAAAAATGTTATCTAGATTGTTAAAAATGAATATTAATTTTAAGCCCTCGAAGACCTAATTTCAACAAGTTTGTATCCCTTACTGACTGCACATCAAAGAAGTTTCCTAATTTTTCTATTAAAGCAGCTAAAAGTTAAGTAAGTGGTTCTCAGGAGTGCACGCATGGGGTTTTTTTTCTTGCCGCAAGAAAAGTTCTTATGCCATAGTCTTAAAAACATTTTCGATAACGCATCAACATTTTTATCAAACAATTCCTGGAGCCGATGACCATCAACCCACTGCTCCTTTCACGTGCTCGCTACGAACCTAATCTGAACGTAACAATACAATCTATTTAACTCTACGATTAAAAAAAAAAAAAAATCGCCCGCCCGCATCTGTAAAAAGTGCGCGCCGGGGTCAAGAATTTCTAGTACCACTTCTGAAAACCATTTAATTAATTTTGAGCGGCCTAATGCTTTAGATCTCTAAATTCCCGCCGTGTTTGGCGTAGGAAAACTTCAAGGTATTTTCCTTAACAGACAAACCAATTCGTCATTATAGCGACTAGACAAAAATATAAAATAAACACTTGTTATCAGCTATGCTATGTCGTTGTCATTGATGAACCAAATGAGACCGCAGGACGAAACTAGACTCGTGGAATTAATTTGCAGTAGCGCCAGTTCTGCAATAAATAAATAAGTAAACAAATAATCTCCGGAATGACTAGAATGTGATTCGCTCCATAATTGTTAAGCCTTACATTTATCATACTCGGCGAGAGACATACAGGGTGATAGTCAAGTCGTGACCCAGCTTGATAGCTAAAGTACTACTGAACGATATGTTATGAGACCCTGGTGATGTGATGAGGCCAAGTGATGAGGCCATGGATTGGACAAGAAATGGATGACCTTGTCAAATGTTATGAAGGTCATTCAACTGCTAACTTCTTAAAGTGGCACTATCACCGATTGAAAGCAGACGAAATCTGACAACATCTAGCGCTATGTATTGTACCATCTAGCACTTGCTTGCATCAAGCGAAGGAATGCACAACTGCGTTTCTTTTAACGAAACAAACAAGCCACGACATTCTTAATTATTGAGTGAAAATTTGGTTCGTCCTCGTGCACCTGGCAGGAAACTACAAAGGTTAACAATATCATCGCCGCTAGATGGCGCCACGGTATTTTCGTTCGCATTTCAAGCGGTGGTAGTGCCACTTTGAATACGCATTACGCACCATCATATAAATTAGGAATATGTAGGGAACAAAAAAACATTACCAATGCATAAAATAGAACAAAACTCGGACCATATTTGCACGACCTATGACGTACGTAAAATGGATACTTTCGACCCCTGAATGACATTTCATTCAAACATTCCGTCGTGCAGGGAAAGGCATAGACTGAATTGGTTTTGGTATAAATTTAAAGTAACGTTAATTCCAGTTTTTCCAGTTTTTATTCCACATTACTGCATACTATAAAACAGGTAAATGGTAATACAACAAAACGGGTAATGGGTTTTGCCGATTTTGACTTTCAAATATGTAAATTTATTAGAAATCCTATGACTTGATTAAGAGTTCATTAATCAAGTGTGCCTTAAAAAAAAGTTATATGATTGAAGTTTCACTTTGCTTGTTACAATGTACACGGATAAAAATTATGATTTTTAGTTGAAATAATCAAATGTACAATTAATTGAGAAAAATGCATCTGTTTAAGTGCAGTTATGTTTATTCTCTCTTAATAAAAATTGAATTGAATTGTTTAACAATAATGTAATTGGTGAAGCACAACAGCACTTAAACGGATGCAATGTTCTCAATTGTACATTTGCTTCTTTCAAGTAAAAAAAACCATCAATTTTTATCCGTGTACATTTTAACAAGTAAGGTGAAACTTCAGTCACATTCGGCACACTTGACGTTTTTGTTTATAATTTATTTTGTGTTCGACTTCCATCAGTAGGCCTTGTATCAATTTTTCGTATTGACGTAGGTGTGAAGTACAGGAAAGGATCTTCGTATTTTGAGCTGGTGTTTGTCTGTTTGTCGATTATATTTCGTAATCAATGAATTTGGATAATGGGTTAAACGGATTTTGACTTTCAAACATGTGAATTTATTAGAACTCTATGACTTAATTTAAGTTCGTAAATCAATAAACTTGGGTAATGGGTTTTGACTTTCAAATATGTAAAATTTATTAGAAATCCTGTGACTTAATTTAAGTTCGTAAATCAATAAATTTGGGCAACGGCGTTTGCAGATTTTGACTTTCAAATATGTAAATTTAACAGAAATCCCATGACTTATTTGTGGATTTAGGTTTGTAAATCAACAAATTTGGACAATGGCTTTAGTGGGTTTTCACTTTCAAGTATGTAAATTTAACGCAAATCCTATGACTTGTTTGTGGATTTAGGTTCGTAAATCAATAAATTTGGACAATGGTTTTAGTCTGGGGCATGTGTTCAAAAATAAGGTCCCGTGGGAACTTTGAGTAAGGAAGTTTGGGATAGGTTTCAGTCTCTTAGTTTCAATGTCAGGAATAACAATATCAATGGTGATAAGCTTAAAAATTGTGCAGAGGCTTAAAAACAAAATGGCCGCCAAAATGGCTGCCGCCGAAATTCATATATTTGTATTAGGCCTACAAGAGCGAAACTAGTGTCAAATAACATGTTTTTGAGGTCAGAGAATTCAACTATAGCATCACAAAGCGTGCATGATGTCTACTAATGTAGCTATTCAACATGGCGTCCAAGATGGGTGCCTCAAAAACAAAAATCGCAAAATTGTTCCCTGCAGTGACTGAGTTACCAAATTATTGTTTTTTTTGGGGGGGGGGGGGTGTATAAGTCAAATAAACGGACATCAACATTTTGCCGAGGCCTTAAAAACAAAATGGCCACCAAAATAGTCACCAAAAAAATTCAATTACTTGTATTAGGCCTACAAAACAGAAACTAGTGTCGATAATATGTTCTTGGGGTCAGAAAATTCAAGTATAGTATCATTAAGCATGCTACAGATGGAGGATTCAACATGGCGTCCAAGATAGCCGCCTCCAGAACAAAATTCGTAAAATTGTTCCCCGCAGCGACGTGAGTTGCCAAATTATTGAGTTTTTTTTTTGGGGGGGGGGGTATAACTCGTATAAACTGTCATAAAACGTGTTTGATGTCAACAGGTGGAGCTATTCAACAAAAATAGCTCACCCCTTCTTATGGTGCAATATGGCTGCCTCGCAGGTAAACAAACCTCGTAGAATTGTTGCATGTAGGCATATGATGTGTCAAATTATTGTTCTTCGCCCTTGGGGCTTACGAAGCACTCGAACATGAGAACAAAAGGATGAAAATGCAAGGAGGACTTATTGGAATTATTACTTTCAAGGCATCAGCTAGGCTAAGATTTTTCTTAGCAGACGTTGCATTGACCCGTATTGCTGAAGAACTAAAAAATAAGCAGGCATACATTCAGTAAACAAGGGGACTTACCATCACAGTTCCTCTCAGATGATAAGAAATCGACAAGATAGGAATGTAATGCTACTGAAAGGGCTTTTGAATCTTGACCTACTAAACCTTAGAGAAGTTTGTTTGCAAGGTATATGTACAGTACAGTACGGGGGTAAAAAAAAACAAAAAAAAAAAACGCTCGTTTTCTTTAAAAGGGTTTCAAAGGGTTTAACGAGTGTTAACCACTTCTGGTCATCTGCCCAAAACTAAGGCCCTACGCTCGTTTTATTTATTTATTTATTTATTTATTTATTTATCCTACAGGAGATTACACGGCCTGGAAGCCACTCACTCCATCTAAAGTGCTAAAAACTAACTTAAAACGACACAAAGAAAGTAACAAGCCAGCCAACAACACCCCCAAAATTAATCCAATTGAGCTCCGCATTAACCATCAAAACGACCGGTCACTGCGCAGAACCTCAGAACTGCCCGGAAATTGTTCCTAACATTCTTTTCTTTATACTTCGGGTTTCAACAATGCTCTCAGATGATTGTTCAAACGTAGTGGTGGTCGGCTGGATGGCAAAGGAATGATAAGTTCTTTCTATAACCAATAAGTGGGGCAACCCATTGTTGGCCCTATTGTGGCGCGTATTGTATGAAATTCAGTAGCATTGTTGATTGGACTTAAGAAGCTTCAATGCACTTTAAAACAATTTAAACAATTGGAGAGGTCCTCCTTACGTTTGATGATGAGTGTTCGTTCGTCCAATTTTGCGTCGATTCATCAGCAAAATCAACAGCTATGAGATGGAAAAATCAGTAACGTGGCACGAAATGGGAGCAGTGGCGTCAGACGCGTTGAACTTTGATGTTCCTGGGTTTACCTACGAGGCGGCCATCTTGGACTCCATGTTGAATAGCGCTTCCTGTGGACGTCAGATTCGTTTCATGATAGTTTACTTGCATTCTATACTACCAAAAAACAACAATTTGACGCCTCATTCATCACTGTAGAATAAATTTACGATTTTTTTTTTACGACGGCCATGTTGGACGACATGTTGAATAGCTTCACCTGTGGACATCGGGCATGCTTTACGATACTATAGTTAAATTCGCTGATATCAAGAACATATTATTTGAGACTAATTTTTTTTTGTAGGCCTAATAGAAGTATTTGAATTTTTGTGGTGACCATTTTGGAGGCCATTTTCTTTTTAAGGCCTCCTCAAAATGTTGATGTCCGTTTATTTGAGTTATACATCCCAGAAAAAAACAATAATTTGCCAACCTAGTCGCTACAGAGAACAGTTTTACGATAATTGTTTTTGAGACAGCCATCTTGGACGCCATGTTGAATAGCTACATCAGTAGTCATCAGGCATGCATTGTGATGCTGTGATTGAATTCTCTGACCTTAAAAACGTATTATTTGACACTAATTTCTTTCTTGTAGACCTAATACAAATATTTGAATTTTGGTGGCAGCCATTTTGGCGGCCATTTTGTTTTTAGGCCTCTGCACAATTTTTGAGCATATCACCATTGATATTCATATTCCTGACATTGAAACTAAGAGATTGAAATCTATCCCAAACTTCCTTACTCAAAGATCCCACGGAATGACACATGCCCTCAGACTATTTGGCGGATTTTGACTTTCAAATATGTAAATTTATCAGAAATCTGTCGGTGTGACGTTAGTTCTAATCATTATTCTTGGAAATTAATCAGATGCTAGCCACAGCCTTTTCTACGTTCACTCTATTGTCGTCGATCCACGCTTCATGTAGTTTAGTTGATTTCTTTCTAATTAATTAATTTGCTTGATCGAGCTTTGATGGCATGTTCAGTTTTCAGGGTAGTTCTTCGTGTATTTGAGGGTAAAAAAGTCAGTTACTTCAACGAAAATTGGCTACTCGAGCGTAATTTAGGGTTTTACATACCATAGTGTTGCGCAGTGTTTAGTCCACGTGAAACCTTACTGCCGCATTGAACAGTTTTTGACCATTTTTACTTTTAAATAAGAGTAATTGCTGGGCTGTACGTTACTTTTGTTTGGCTAATCGATATCACTGAAAATCGAAAAAAAAAAAAAAAAAACTAGTCGGAATGTATCATTAATCAGCTGATGAAGTGAAAGGAGGCTAATTGAGTGACGAATGCTGCAAAGTAATAATAAAATGAGGGGTGGGGGAGTGTGCGTGAGATGTGAATGGTATGTGTTGTGAGTACTAGATTCGCGTTAAATTCAAGCTAACTGGATTTAACTTTTACAAATACCCAAAAATACATTGCTTGGTTGCCTAAACTCCAAAGCAGACCCATGTATTATTTCTTCTGTGTAAAGGTATCGAAATTTTTGGAAGTTTGCCCTCTAATCAGTTTATCTACAATATACTGAAAACTGGCGTAATACCCTTTTGGTAAAATAAATGTGGGTAGATAATTACATACCCACGTGAGGAAGGTGAGATACTTTCCTGTAAGGCTTGTCTTCTGCAGGAAAGATGGCACTGCGATAATAATATAAATAAAGCACATACAATCCGTGTTATTAAACAAAGGAAGAGAACAACATAAGGAAAAATAAAATGGAGTAGTGATTTCCTTTAGTAGCTGGGTTCTGTTTTATTTACATCACCACAACCCATTCTTCCTTGCAGAACACAAGGCATACAAGGAAACACCAAATGTGTCCTCTGATCTTCCTCTTGTAATGATAGTTCCTTGATTCGGCAATATTTTACCCAAGCTGCAGTTTAAATTATTCTCAAGATTGAATTGCATGAACAATAAGGTTTAGCACAAGCTGAAAGGTCGTGTAATCTAGTACAGCTATTTCGACGTCACAATTCCGAGTTTAACGGTGAAATACTGACATGTCGCAGATATCATATCAAATGTGAAATGTTACATCATTGTTGTCAACCCTCTCGAATGTCGATCCTGCTACAGTCGCCACTTGGCCAGTAGACCTTAGAAATCACTCGCCAATTCAGTTTCTATTTGCCACACACTAACTACAGCTTTGCACGATTCATGTTCCTCTAATTCATGCATTTATGAAACTACAAGTTTTTCAGCCCCAGTATTAATGCAGAAAAAAGCTGTTATACAGCCCTTATAAATCTGAGCATAACGCCACAAACCGTTCATCTCTAACTGATACGGTTCCCGAGATATCCCTTTTTGAGTGGCATGCATTGTCTATTGGTAGGCTTTGGCGAGGAAGGTTAAATTCCAAGTGGCCATCTGTTGATTTCCATTCGCCATTTGGTGAGTGGCGACCGACATTGGAGAGGGTTGATTGTTGTAATGCACGAGGTGAACAGACCTGAGCCATTCCCATTCCAGTCAGTGTTGGGTTTTCGGCCCTAAGCAGCATCTCCCAACCTCCCTTGTCACTGAATGCCCTTTATGTCTGATTCTATTAGACACACGAGTTCCAAGTCCCGAAGTAAGCCTTCTTTAGTCCTAACCAGACGTGACAAGAGTCGATCAGCGTCCAGTGAAAGTCAGGTCAGCACAGGGCCGAAGCGACTGGGGTAGGGGCAACCATCCAAGAAACACATACAGTTGGCAAATTCGAGTTGGCAAAATCGGACATATTTTCACTGCAAATTCCAGTTTCCACGAGTACTGGTCTAATTATTATCATCATTTCGTCAGTTGGAAAGTAAAGTTTACAATACTTTTTTTTTTCCATCAGTTTTCGCAACACTTCTGTGTAGCTTGGGAGTAACTGAAACGCTGCCCCTGATCATTTCTATTTGCTTCCCTGCATAGCGAGACTGTAAGGAGTGGGGGAAGAGAAGCTCCGCGAAAATTTGCTTAGTTGGCGAAATTGGAAATTGACTTAGCCGTTTTGTTTGCTATGTCACCACCATAACTTATAAGTATCACAGATAATGTAGAAAATAAAAACAAAAAATGGACAAAACTGTATTCCCACCGAGTTTAAAGTCGTGATAACAATTAACTTCGCGAAAATCGTACACAATTGGCAAAACTAAAAACTGAGTTGCTATTTCACTTCCTATAGTTCTTTTTCTGTTAGACAGCGTCGCTCAGAAGGGGTTTAACGTGGACCAACTCGTTACTGGAATTTTAGGAGGGTAGAAAATTACTGGCATATACCAAAACACAACATCACTGCCAGGATTTAAAACGTTTCTTAGGTAAAGCAGAAATATCAACAAACTGTACATACAACAAACTCTGCGTAAGGACTTCTGCCAAGTTATCGCAGTCAAAAGTTGTGATATCAAATAAATAAAAAAAAATTAATGCAGAGTTATTTGATTTACTAGTTCGTCTGCTAGTCCATCAATCAGTGCCTTGGTTTTAGTTAAAACAGTAACGTGAACTAAAGCTGTGTACCTCATGAAAGTCGGGTAGGCAAAATCAAAAACCGAGTTGGAAAAATTGAATTAGCTGTTTGATTTTCTGTTGTCCTTTTTCTGTTAACCTATCGCCACTAAATTTGGATTTGTATTAATGCAGAAAAATTTTAAACTTGTTAATTTCGAAGGTCCAAAATTTGTCGAGTTCATAAGATCCCATACCAAAGGACAAAAGTGACCCAAAGGCCACGAAATGAGGGCAAATATTACCCTACGGGACCGGTAATTATTTATCGCCGGGGAGGCCGGAGGACCCTCTCAAGGAAGAAGTCATAAATTTTTCAGGTCCCGTCAAAAGGGAGAGGTCAAAAACACACTGACCAACTGGAAAAAAAGTCATTTTTGGACCACAAAAATGGCACTTTCAGCAGTCAAAATTTCCAAAAACGGCTCAGACCCCCCAGACCCCCCATGCTGTTTGCAAGGTTTTGAAACTAATAATACTATTACTGGAAGTACAGTTTTTAC
>JAHWFP010238026.1:0-20389 GCA_023313725.1 Lithobius niger | reverse complement strand
TTAACCAACAAACTTGGCGCATTGCCCTCGTTCTTAATTTTTTTTTTTAGTCAGGACTGATTATAGTTATCTGCAAATGTGATGGATTGCATCACATGTTGGAGCCATAGGCTTGTGCATTTATAAGTCCAACACGTTTCAGCAGTTAAGAAAGTAGTCATACAAATAAATTTAAGAAGAGGGTAATGCGCCAAGTTTGCTGGTAGTAGGGTTAACCTAAACATGCTTTTCTTGAATGATATCACTACTTTCAAAGTCCGACCCTCTTTGGAAACTTGGTGGCTTCTCTTGTGTCAGTTTTGGTTTTGGGTGGACGTCACAAATTTCATATGATTTAAATCGCACGAAACTTCACGTCTGCCTCATCTACACTTTCATAATGTTGATATGCAATTTTGTTAACGTGATTAAGAAGATGCATCGAAGGTGGCTATCACAACTTTCATAGCACTTTTTCAGATCCTATTTATCTTAATGTGGGTCATTCTTTACCCTCATCTATAACTTGTCTCTGTACCAAATCGTCGGCTTGCAGTTGTTCAGCATTGTTTCACTTCTGGAGATGTTTCAATAAAAATCTAGGCCTTTAAAGTAGTGAGATCATTGCTGGAATATGCAAGCCCGGTGTGATCCCCCTACCTTCTCAAGGATGTTGATCTCATGGAGTCAGTACAAAGGCGTTTCACCAAAAGGTTGCCAGGCATGCGAAACGTAAATTATGCCCAACGATTAAGAATTTTAAAAATCGATTCCTTGGAACTTCAATGGTTAAAAGCTGACTTCGTCATGGTATTCAAGGCCTGTTCATTGGCTTCTTGGCACCTCCCATTTTTTGATTTGTCTCCTGAGCACAGGACACGGGGCCGCTTACACAACTATCTAGGTTAAATTGGTTACAGTAAAGCTGAGTTTGTGTTACTTTACTGTGTCTGCAAAATGTGTACTGCCAGTGGTATTACTGCCAGGATGTGTGCTCGATATACAGTTTATTCTGGTAGCTACACTTAAAAAAAAAAAACTTTCTTTATTGAATAAGAATTTACATTTTTTTTTTACCCTATTCCTTCTCTATAATGGAAGCGTCCACGCTGCCCACCGTTTGCTCAAGCTGCGTCGCTCTGGTCACGTAACCGACCAGAAGAAAAATAGCATATTACAATTAAAAGTGTGGTTGTATTGCAAATATTAATAATGCTCATAGGTTACCTAATGAGCTGTTTTTAATTGCAAGTTATGGTTTAGTGCTAATTCTTATCCCCGCTATGAAGTATTCCACTATGAGATCTCACCTTCCTCGCCGTTAGTTTTAATTACACTGATCCCAGAAAAGATCTAGGGGCTAGTCATGACAAGAATGTAGTGTCGGAACAGCTTTTTTTTTTTTTACCAGGCACCTGGACTTCTTTTTCTCGTGTTGTTGCGGTTCTTTGTTGGACTGATTTGGTTTTAACACTTATTGTCCACTTTTCAGCTCTCAGCCCTTTTCCAAAAATGAAATGATGCCAGAGCAGAATTCCAGAACTGCCTAGGTTTTTTTTCCGCCATTGACGTCAAACACGTAGGCTATATTTTATACTAGGGAACAATTAACATTTCTATAAACACTACGATTACGTGAAATTAAATGCCTTCCATTGCAGGAACTATCGACGTACAAAGTTTGTTTTGTGGACGCTATTAATGGGGCTAAAAGTTTGTAGAGCAGCTTCTACGTCTTCCGCTGACAAAGAGACAAACCGAACATTTAGACGTTTCCACCGTTCTGTTGGCAAGACAAAGTGTTACCGCCGTCTACGTATTTATTTTACTGTATTTTATTTTAAAGGACGTTAGTCTTTCGCAGGCCATTTGTACCATCGCTGAACAATCCAACAGCGATCGAATTCATTTTGCTAACAACGAAACAACACAAAGAAAGATGGAACGCACAACAACAATACTCAAGCGCGAGCACAGTGAAACGGGCAAAGAGCCGAAAAGCGGGAAATAAATAGGTTATTGTTCGCTTTCCTCGTGCCAACAGCTAACAATACCTCGGGCGCTGCGCGCCCTCGACATTGTTAGCTCTTGGCACTCGGAAAGCGAGCAATAACCTATACTTAAAACATTACTTACAAACAAGCACGCACAGCCATATGTCATTGCATTTTGACTAACAAGTAAAAATTACTGAAGTCCGTCCTTATGTTAACACTATCTTGAATAGTGGCGTAATGAATTTGGTCTGGGCCCTGTAAAAAATGTCGGGGTTGGCTTTCTGCCCTCTCCTCCCCTTCCATGGTTTTGTTTTTGTATCAGACGCAAGGACTTAATGAAAACTGATTTTCATTAAATATGGTGCATGGAAGTTTTAACAAAATTTATCCACGAACTACAGTTTCAGCTATGGCTTTACAAAATCCGCCAGGAAGCAAATAATTGTGTGCAGCTGTTGCTTCCTTACGGTATAATTTTGAAAATTGGAATCAGTAAAACGGTACATCATAATGCAATTAACAAGAAATCATACTAAAAAGTGCATATTTTTTTAGGAAACGACACCTGACAGCTGCCGTGCTTTTAATTTTCTTCTTATTTCGACATTTTTTGAAGTTCCCAGCTTTCTTTTGGACATTTTTTAAAACTCACGTATAATCAAAATCAGTTGACACTGTCCATGCAACGATGCAGTATGACTTCCCTATATGGTGTTTAGTAAATAAGATATATTTCCATGCTCCGATTGCTTGATTTTTGTTTATTTATTCATCGTATCGCAGAGATATTCGTCATTCAGCTGGAACTTTTTTATAGGCATGTTTGCTATGGATGCTTGCAGATCAGGTACGCCGGTATGCGTTGCGTAATTGGCATACCTGTACGTTACGCCACTTATCTTGAAATGAAGGGCATAATTTTAAATTAACAACATAATAAGTAGTCATGTTTATGAAAATTTTTTATTGCGATCTGTTTGTTACACTTTGCGACAATATGTTTACAGAAATATTTTTAATAGAATTTTTAATGTTTTAAGTCATTAAATAAAAAAAAATTGTTTTTCAGACTGAAAAACACTATTTTCCGTACCGGTTTTTTTTTTAATGAAGCAAGATGAGGCAAACCCATATTTTTAAAATTTTATTTGTAAGTCTACTCACTGTCATTTAAATTATTATTCATTTTTCATATTTCATAGTACTCTGGTGAGCATCTTCCGCTATTCACTTGTTTCAAATCTCTCTTGGAGCTTATTAATATGTTTCTGGTGAACATACACGGTTCATCTATTGGAAAATGTGATGCGTTTTCTGGATGTTTGAATAGCGTACTCCATCATTTGGAAATGCACCAAGCCGTTTTGCAGAGCAAGCTATAAGATATTTAGAACAAAAATTGTTGATGGGGGGAGTTTTTTTGAGTGGTGCAGCGATGCCTGAGAAACAATTTTCTTTTTTTAATGGATTTATTTATTTATTTATTTATTATTCAAAGGAAGCATTGTGGTCAGTACTAAATGAGTGAATGAAAGTCCTGCAGCAAGAATGCATTGTTGTTGTTTTTACTTAAGGGGGAGCCGAACCCAAACCGGGTGACCTTCTCCGACTGTAGATAAGGAGAGGGACAATTTAACTAGAAAAATCCAAGTGGAACCCTACGATCTCTGTAATCGTGGTTATAGATTAACAAAAGCTTAAAGATAAACGAGGTACAATTTCAGCCTGTATCGAACAATTTGAAACATGTTCGTAGAAGTGAGAAAGTTTGAAATATCTGAATGCGGATTTGATATGCTAATTGGACGTAAAATCTGACGGATTTAATCTGTAATAATAATGAAACTTGCATTACCAGCTTTAGGCATATAGATAAAAAAAAAAAAAGAATTAGCTATGTATAACTCGGCACAAAATTTAACAAACAGAAAATTCACGAAGAAGCAATGAAGTAGAATTTTGTTCTGTTCTTAAATACGTGATGTTAATAAGATGACAGGTGAAGTTGAAATGAAATTCTGTTGGTAAGATTATAATCATTGTTTACTTAGGTGGGATCCTGAAAAGACAATTTTGTGGTTTTACGAATGGAGGCCAAGTTAGTGTTTGTAATCGTGCTCGTAGGCGGTATGCTTGTGATATTTGGGCTTGTATGAGTGCTTGTATCCCTTGTGACCGTGCTTGTAATCGTCTTTGTAATCGTGCTTGTATCCTCCCTTGTAGTCAACATCAGCATGGAATCCATAGTCGTCAGCCTTGTATTTGACTATACGGACTTTGCCGTCAGGTTGAACCACGGAATAGCTGCCGTATATGTTCTTGCCGTCCTTGTGTTCGTCACGTGACTGGTAGTTGTACGTGTGGTCGTCCTTCACGTCGTACTTGAATTTGTAGTCGATATTCTGGAAATAAACATTTTGAATGACATTTTGAAAAGTACAACATCAAAGTACGGCAGTTATAGGGTTTTACACGGAAAATTACTTTTACGACCAGTTTTCCACGTATGAAAATATACACAACCAGATCATAAACCTTTTAGTGACGTGCAACGCTATGCAGAGCAAAGGTTTGCTATTGTCTGACCATGGTACTATTACACTATAGGCTGGCTCTTGGGTGAAAAATAGCATACGTAACTAGATTGTACAATAGGCCACCAAAATGGCGCCGAATTCGTCATGTCTTGCTGCCGTTTTCTTTCAGTCGAGGGCGTTAGTTACTCTAGGGTTGATACTCATATCTGAAAATTAATATCCCTGATTTTCCCTGATTGGATTCTTCAAATACGCAGACCAAAACAGTTGCACTTTTATTTTTTTTTATTTTTCGATTACACAAGAGACAACAGCTAGCTCACTCTGCAGGCCTGGCACCATAACTACACCTGGATTGCAGCTACACATTTTTTCTTAATTTTTTTTTATTTAAACAATAGGACAAGAAGGCAGTGCAAAGGGAGTGGAACTTACGAGACCACACGGTCCTTTAAATAAAAAAACTGTTCTTAAAAAAAAAAAACAGTTCATTCTAACATCGAATATAAGTATAAGTATAAGTATAAGTATAAGTATAAGTATAAGTATCTAAGTATCACTGACTTTTTTTTTACAAATTTTTCATTTTTTCCATGATTTTCCCTGACCTTATTTTATATCCCTGATTTTTCCTGAGTTTCCAGGTGTGTATGAACCCTGTACTCACAACCCAAATGAATGCCAACTGAGATACTGCTACTCTTTTCCTTGAAACACTTTCTGAATCCACGTACATGTGACATGTTTCACAACCGCAGAGAAATAGCTTTACTGATGATAACTTTAATAATTACTTAAAATTGATTTTAAAGCAAATAAAAATTTGTTACGTAAATCTACGTAAAGTTAAAATTATAATTTTGAAAACTGTTGCTAGATGTTATGACCCCACGTACAAAATTCTTGCCCTACTGCGCTGGCAGCGCTGATGAACATGCCTCCATCACTTAGCGACGTCTTTGACATCACTTCATGGCGGCCAATTTGTCTCCTCTCCTAATGTCGTTATGGGTCAGGTCGTTTTTTTTTACTGGACATGGTCAGACTGTCTGTCTCCACACACCACACGTCTGATTCATTTCAAATGTTACACACACATTTTATGCAATTTATGCCTTTTTACACATACATTTTATGTAAACTTACGTAAATCAACAAAATTGGGGGAAGGGTTTTGGTGATTTTGACTCAAATAATAATAAAGTACAGGCAAAACTACGGTTACATGTAGATTGTTAGGCTAAATGGATGCAATACACGTCATTCCAAGATGGCGTGTTTCCAGTTGACTGGCAATTGCCGTGCCTGTCTTAATTTTTAAACCATTTTATGTGAGGTACGTGTAGTTGAAAATGACTTACTTTTTTGGGGGTTGGTATCGTGCGGGATTTTGCTACTCAAGAATCAGTAAAAATGGGTTGCAATACGACATTTGATCCTAATAATTTATTTCTGGGCTTTGAAGCAAAATGTCATTAGACAGTGTTGGTCCGGCGATTACCACTCTGTACTGCGAGTACAATTGGCCATTTACAACACTTTTAACTACAGAAGTTAAAACCGTTAGGTAAAACATTTTTACGGGAGTTGGATAAAAAGAAAAGTTCTTCACTCCGCGAAAATACGGAACTCTTTATATTCTTCTGACAGTGTGTATAGTACAACCTTTAGATGTCTGCATCAAAAATTATGTAAAATGCATGCCTTTTGTAATTAAGATTTGTTGAAAAAAAAAACAGGTAAAATTATGTACGGTCGAAGTGAATATTGGCCGAGTTTAGTCCTACGTAAAAAGGAATGTAAAAGGTCACATCAAGGAACATTATTAAAGCGACTTTCCTTCCAGCACAGTAACTTCTGCAGTGTTTTTGTCGATGTTAGGATACGAACGACCAAGGCAGACTGGGATTAAAGCTCCGTGCCAGGCTCGAGGTCCGAGCTTTTATCTCTACCAGCCCTGCATAAACGAACCAGCGAGGAAAGGGCGAACACAATCCCAACGAATATTGAGGAAATGGGTATTCGGCATAGGATGCACCAGAACACGTTTTGAAATGGTTTTATAGTGAAGGATTAATAACGGCAGGTGAAAAAAGCCATGTGACTACATTTTATGTGAAGTACCGACAAAAATCTATGTGTATCGCGTTTGGAAGGTATGTAAGTTTAAAGAGTGTTTATAAAGTAATTGTTTAGTTATTTACGTCATGATGGTAGTCGTGGTGCGAGTCGTGATATCCATGTCCGTGATGTCCGTGGTGGTCTCCGTGGTGCGCATAGTGTCCATGATGTCCGTGATGCGCATACTGTCCATGATGTCCGTGGTGGCCGTGGTGGTAGTCGTGGTGGTGACCGTCGTGATGGTAGCCGTGGTGGTCATGGTGGTATCCGTGGTGACCGCCGTGGTGATGGGCTACAGCATGGTGGTCGTACTTTGGTTTGTAGTGGTCAGCAAGCGCCACTCCGACCAGCACGGCAACGAGGACAAGCTGTGGACAATCAACACAGGAACAAAATTAACATCATTTAGAAAACGTGAGTAAAACCTCAGTTGTCTGAAAGAAATGAAAAGAACTTCAAAAGAAAATAAGCATGCGAAGCAAACAGTCTGCATTCAATCCTGTACTTGTGTGAATACTAATCTGAGAAAGAAAGAGAAGACATCTGCCCCGACTGGGACTCGAACCCAGGGACTCCCACATACCAGGGACTCCCACGTAATGTTCGTTCGGGCGATCTAACCACTCGGGTACCGGGGCGTACCCAGGATACTGGCTCTAGCTTAGCTTAATAGCTTTATAGCATAATCAGCTTGGATTGGCTGCTGATCTGTCCGATTACTTTAGAAAATTGCTTATTGTTGATAAATAAAGAATGAATCGTAAGGTAAAGGAGCAATTTGCGTTCCCTGCTTGTATATGTCTAATGTATGGCCTTTAGGATGTCAGTGATGTCCTAAAGGTCATAGATTAGACATATACAAGGAGCGAAAGCAAATTGCTCCTTCACCTAGTGATTCATTGATTCATAATCGAACAGATCAGTAGCCAATCCAAGCTGATTCTGCTGCTTCAACCAAAATTGATGCTACACTTTCAGGCTTTAGGAACGGACTTATTGCTTCAGCATATGAATGCGCGCATGTTCACCAAAATCATGCGTTGTCAAGGGCGTTACTAAGCAGCATTTAGTTAAACACCGGCCGAGAAATACGCTTAAGTCGAGTGACTTTTTTCCATTTCTTCAGCTTAGGGGGGACGCTCTGTAGTAAGACGCCATTTCTTAATTCATGTTTACATAAATAATCTTAGCAATGAAAACCTGCAGGTCGGCCATCTTTAGCCGGTAGCTTGAGCAGGGCCATAGCTTAAGTTAACTAGATATGTCATCTTACTTCCTTCAGTGCTACGTGGGGCCCTAGCGGTAGTTGTGGTAACTAATACCTCTGCTCTTCGTGCTGCTTGGAAGGCAATAGCATTAGCAGAGAACTTAGTAGCCGCAACTACCGCTTGAGTCCGTGTAGAACTGGAAGAAGTGAGATGCTGTATCTCGTCAACTTTCTAATCTAATGGCGGGACACCGTGTCGAAGCACCTATGAGCCACAGGGGCTAGGCACACGAATCACGTACATGCCGGAACACTCACGCCACCCCGCGAGCTTGCTCGGTGCGCTCGTGAGGTGCACGGCGTGAGTGTTCCGGCATGTACGTGATTCGTGTGCCTAGCCCCTGCGATATGAGCTAGTTGTTTCATGAGTATAGCGTCATGATCATGAATTTATTCAAGCGATGTGCTGCGCCAACAGCTCGGTTGTGATTTTTTTAGGACAGTGGTTTTTGTGATTGCTAATTTCCAGCTGCGTTCATTTCTTTAAGTAAGTTTACTGGTTTATAAAGCTTTCAAATGGGCATAAGGACATTTATGTTTTATTACAGTACTTGGCCTTTTTAAGCTTTCTTAAGTAAAAAAAAACTATAAAAAAAGATTATAAAACAGTTACATTACAGTATTTTTAGAATACCATTGGCCACTCACAGCTTTTCTCGTGAATAGAATAGATACAATTAGATTTACAATACAGTCCGTAATACTCTGCCTTTGCATTGTTGAGTAAAACGGTGTTTCATACTGTTGTCCCAAAATGGCGCCTTTAATTTTCCACAGGACTGTGTTTCTTCAAGCCCTTGTAGTTATTTCCAATTTTCCTGTATATTATTTACTGCCATTTATGTCTGTCTATTTTCAAAACTGCAACACAAAGGGATCTGTCTACCATAATTATGATGATTTATGTCTATAATAATTGCGGTCGTTTACCAATAATTTAGGTTTGATCGTAACTTATGAAATCAAAAGCTGTAAAAATGGAATGGATTTATGCTCACTGATCATGGAATGAAAATTGTAAGATACTTACCAAAATAAAATTATAAAATATGAATAACTAACCCAGCCTATATTGAATTTATCAAGCTGCCAACGTAACGGCTGGGTAGACTATATATATAGCAATGACTTCCCATCCGTCCGTCGCTTTTCTCAACTCCGGAACGGTATCAGATAGAGACAAACGGTTTTCACCATTGGATTCAGCGTCCAAAAATTAATAAAAAAAAAAACGACAAATTAAAACCTCGTTGGTTCCTTACAGCTGATAGGCTTTCACGATGTAACTCAATGAAATAAGAACATTTAATCGTCTCAT
This sequence comes from Lithobius niger, assembly GCA_023313725.1. Classification (NCBI taxonomy): domain Eukaryota; kingdom Metazoa; phylum Arthropoda; class Chilopoda; order Lithobiomorpha; family Lithobiidae; genus Lithobius; species Lithobius niger. The sequence continues at coordinate 11,170 of JAHWFP010238026.1, read as the reverse complement.
TTAACCACTACAGAAAGACACGCAACCTTAAAAAAAAACAGAGGATTTCACTAACGACGCACATTACCATCATTAAAAAAACTCGGCACCGTGTTGCATGAATGAATATGCTTCTTTCGAACCAAATTCTCCGTTAGCTGCTATACTTACGAAATTAAAACAGCAGCTTGAAAAAATTAGGCATAAAATCTGAAAATTAAGTTAAAATTCATCACCATGGCAGCGTCAAGTCTCTATACCGTGTTGCATAAATTAATAGGCCTACTCTCGAACCCAATTCGACGTTATAGTACTTACGATATTACAACGGCGTGTAAAAATTAGGCTTAAAAACTGACAATTATGCCTAAAATCTAAAATTAAGCCTGAAAGCCTTTTTAACCGGCAATTGTGATGGCTACTACTTTTAGAATATATAATAGAGAGCGCTGTGATAGTGCTTGATAGAGGTGTGCGCCTTAACATTTTCGAAAGTGGCGGAATTAAACAGAAGACCGATTGCGACTAGGTAGTCGCTGCAGCCGCTTGTTATGTATAAGCACGAAAGCACGACGCTATAGTGTTGGCAGCGTTATAGGTATGGTGAGAACTATTTATGTCCGCAGTGGACAGCCGATTCTGTGGACATTTATAAGCGATACGTAAAGTTTGACAACGGTAGAATTCGAGTAATTCTCAAAAATGCAAGGCGTTCCACAGGCAAAGACATTATTCAAGTTCAAAAACTCATTGACTTTCTGAAAGAAAGAATTCATTAAATTCTATTTTGGTGTCGTATATAGCCGCTACTTGGCATTGCGTAGCAACTGTCTGAAACCTAGTTAATTTGTATGCCTAAGTTTTAAATTACTTGCATCAAAAGGAAAATATTTCCTCGATAAATAAAAAATATAACATGTGAAAATAAGGCAAGTGCTGTATAAACGCCATTAAAGACAAGAAATTGTTCTAAAAATGGAAATGAAACGAATCATTCTTTTCTAGGGTCAGTCACGGCTCCATTCGTGGAAAGTGAATTTACTTCAACAACAACACCAACAAAAAACAATAAATTAATTATAAAAAAATAAAAAAATTAAAAAAATTAAAAAATAAACAAAATAAAACCTTATTTAATTTGGGAAAAAAAAATTATAATATATAATAGCTAAAGTCGTTTGAAACATGGTCACGACCATCACGAAATAATTCACGCATGCGCAGTTCAAAAGTGAACAGGCGTACGGACGCACGGACATATACAGATAGTGGTAGCTTAGCAATATAAGTCGACATGTCGGAAGACCTGGGTTCAACTCCCGACCACATGACACAAACTTTTTTCGTCTAGATGACGTCACATTGGTCTTCACTGCAATCCCTGGGCTCTACGAATGTTGTTTGTTTGTGTTTACTTCTGGACGTTTCATTCCCTTCAAAGCAAATTAGTTGTTTTTGTTTTGCAGCCTTGAAGGCTTCGAGAAACTAATTTAGAATATAAAGAAGAGAACTGAGTGATATAAACTTACCTTCAGGATCATGACTGTATGATGAGCAGTGGACGACTGATGTTAACTCCAGTGCCATTTTCCCTATTTATATCTAAACACACTTCCTTTCGGGGTCATTCCAGTGGAACGCCTCACGTGAAGAAGATGCAAGGCGGGAAAGGGAAAGGAGCACTGCCTTCTCACGGTCACTGACTATTGAGAAGTTGTGGACTAATAACCAATAGTGTGAAGTCAGGATTAGGAACAAGCGTTATAGTGAAAGTTTCCGCTGTATGTCAAAATGTTTCCTTTTTTTGACAATTATTTGAAATTAGAAAAATTCTTTTGCTCAGTTATTTGGGTTAAAAGATTATTTTAAGCGGACAACGTTTCTTTTACTTTGATTTATTTTCATTTTAATTGCGAAAACGTAATTGAATTTCCAAACGTAACACATTAAATAAACAAAAAACAAAAACAACAAAAAAAACAACAAAAAATACAGAAAGACTTTTTTCCGATTAATAAGTTTGCCACACTCCGTAACCCCTGGCTCCCCATAATTAGCAAACATCTTTATTAAATATTCCTAGCTAATTTATAAAAAAAAAACCATTCGCACATTTAGCTTGCTTACATTATTAATTCAGATATTATACACTAATGTACGCTAAAAGTATTTATTTTGCAAATTCCCAGCTGTATAAATACGTTGTTGACTTGTTGTTCCTTAATTGCATGCTACCAATTTCTTCAAAACGACGATTTAAACTGTTATTACCGGCCTAATTTTAACCCCTTACCCAAAAGTTCCCTTTTTAAGCGTAATTTGGTCAGTGAGAGTTTCGATCGTGCGTCGTCTTGATGCAGAGTCCAGGGTGTGGAGCACTGGACTGTGCTTTGGTCGCTCTCCTCTGCCTCCCAGTAAACCCCAACAAAGTTTACATTTCAAGTTTGAACTCAAATATATAAATTCAGGAAAATATATATAAATACATAAATTGAGGAATATATATACTATGTTCATATACAAATTGAGGAACTTTACTGTTTTTTTTTATGATTTTAAACTTAAAGACCAATTAAAAGTAAAATCCCTTTGTGACAATACATTAAGATGTAACATTTTATTTCTAAAAGCAATAAGCCTATATGACACACAAAAATCTACATTCTGTTCATTTTTAATCTAATTTCATCCAAAATAATTTATTAGATATAAAAAGCTTTTCCACAGCTACCATTTGACAGTTAGCCCATAATTCATAATTAGCTGTACCTCCAAGCGTATTTCTCATTAAATGCGAGGTCTTAGATTATAACATACTGCATGTATTATATATTTTTTTTTTGTGTGTGTGCTTCAAGAGTATATTAATTCACTAGATATTATATTTCTTTGTTACCATACAAGGACAAGTTAGTCCTTTGTGTAACATTTATTTAAATAAATAAACCGAGTTATATTAAAATTAAAATTTAAAAAATTCAAGTTTCTTTTGTTCATCCTCAATACGGACAGACTTGGTAGTGAAGCGATTAAAATAAAAAAAAATAAAACAATTAACAAAATTGAAAACTAGGACATGACGTTTTTTTTGGGGGTATCAGTGCAGAATAAGAATAAGAATAGGAATAAAAATAAAAACTAGGAATAAGAGTAAGAATAAAAATTCTCAATTCACACTGACACGAAAGAAGAAGGTCAACATCACTAACACCCCAAACCAAATAAAATTTATTAACAAATATTTGAAAATAAATCATTTAAAAATTTCTAAAACGTAGCAAACCTTAAAAATGAACTAAGCTTACGAAATTATCTGAATCAAATACAAGGATAATAACTATGGGGCGCTGTTTGCAGCATAAGTAATAAAAAAAAGTTAGTACAGAATTTCATACTTTTATAGTTTTTTTTTTGTTTTACGTGTAAATAATTTTTTTTGAAATATATTTTTCTCATCACGTGTAAAGTTATTTTTTTTTACATGCAAAACACTTTTTCTACATACGAAAACTGTTTTCTTAGACGTATTAAATGATTTTCTTTTTAGAAATATATATTTTTTCTTTAATGTATAAACATTTTTATTACGCACAAAGATATGCAAAGACTTTCGGAGCCACTTCACTCCTTAACGGTTATATATCACCCGGATTCATGGCCAGCTGAAATAGAAACTGTTCCCCTTGCTCCCCTATCTCAGTTGGCTTTGCCTACGCTGCACACTATCTTCTACCAAAATAGGTCTTCTTTGCGCTGCACTGTTTCATCGTGCGCCTTTCACCAATAAAGTATGGTCTGTTTGAATTTTGTATCATAAATGAACAGCTAAGCAATGCTTTAAATATACTAATCGTATTCTTAAACATAAAATATACAAGGCTCACTATAGTGATTTACATGTAATTCCAAAATGACCAGTAAATTCCACTAAGTTCCAATAAACCTGTGGACAAAACAAGTTAGGCCTACAACAAAGTGACGAGGACTCTTTGCCTTCCCAATCAGCCAGTAATAGAATCTAAAGCCGGGCATTTGCGATCGAACTAGCTATTTGACTTGCACAGAATAACAAACAAAAGCGTCAAGTGTGCCATAAAAAAAAGGGTATACGATTGAAGTTTGTTTGACTTAACGTGCTAAAATGATCACGGATAAAAATTGATGATTTTTAATCAAATGTACAATTCAGAAAATTGAATCTGTTTAAATGCTGTTGTGCTTTACGAATTAAAAATATTCTTAAAGCACAACAGCTCTTAAACATATGACATTTTTTCAACTGTGCATTTGATTATTTCAATTAAAAATCATAAATTTTATCTGTGTTTATTTTAACAATTATAAAGTGAAACTTCAATTATATAACCCTTCTTTTACGGTACACTTGACGGTTTTGTTTGTTATCCGTGTACCTTGTTTGCGTTTCCTCGAGAGCGGACAGTGACGGCGCTAGAGGCGGGCCAGGGTGGGCCATGCCCCCCCCCCCCCACCCCGCCAGTCCCCCTGACCCCCAACACTCAGGACACCACTAAAAAAAATTGTAGGCTAAACTTGACATCATATGAATAAACTGAGCTTTCGTTTTTTTTAAATTTATTTACATTTATTTATTTATTTATTTTTATAGCACTTTGCAATAATTTATTTTGTGTGCTTATGGGGCATATTTTACAAAAAAATTGGACTGAATTGAAGCTTACGTTACGTTTAAGTAGAATTAAACGGAACACAAGTGCCTAATGCGGCTGCCTTGAAAAAAAAAAGTTCCTAGCCCACTCTGCTTACAGATGTGTCCTCTGCCGGACCCCCAAACAATTCAGTCCTGACGCCAACAGTGAAAATAGGATTGAAAAAACTATAGCATGCGAAGCATGGTCATACAATAAACCAATCGGTGTCAATTTGGTTCATCTATCGGCTAATTGTATTAGGGAAAATTCAAAAATTATCAATGTACAAATTTATAGACATCAAATTCCTCCAGAAAAAAAAGAAACAGAGATGAAGATAGACGGTGTAACCTTTTGTACGTTCACAGTCCTATGAAAGTCGTGATATCCACCCAAAACCAAAACTGGTACGAAAAGCCGACAAGTTTCCAAAATGGATCGTCCTTCGAAGGCAGTGGTATCATTCAACCAAGGTTAATTCTAAGAACAACCAAGTTAATCGCACAGAATAATACTTTGGACGTTAAATGAAAACTGGAAGGTTGATACCGCAAGTAGCAATGTTCTAGTTTGCATTTAACTATCGAACTGTTATTTATGTATTAGTCACTGCGATTAACTTGGCTAATACGATTAACCTTGGCGGCCTTTCCCTGATTGAATGATATCACTACCTTCAAAGGCCGATCCTCTTTGGATTCTTGGCGGCTTTTTATACGAATTTTGGTTATATAATAAAAACAAAAAAGTCAATTGTGCCATAAAAGAAGGGATATATGATTGAAGTTTCGCTGTACGTGTTTTAAAATGTACACTCAAATGTAGAATTAAGAAAATTGCTGTTGTTCTTTATGAATGTAAAGTATTTTTAAAGCACAACAGCACTCAAACAGATGCAATTTTCCGAATTGCACTCTTGATTATTTAAATTAAAATCATCAATTTTTATCCGCGCACATTTTAACAAGTGAAGTTAAACTTCAATCACATAATCCTTTTTCTACGGCACACTTGACATTTTTATTTGTGATTCATGTACCCTTTTAATTGCTTATGCATATAATGCATAAAGCAGTTATTGAAATACAGTCGGGGAGAAAAAGGGTCTTGCGTTGTGAGATATTGTTGAATGACGTCCCACTCCAGTCGTTTATTTGAACGGGTCATGCCTATCATCTTTAGCGTCTGGCCAGAAGTGACTGAAATATTAGTCGATTTTTCATGATTTCGATTAGAAGCCGTGTGCCAGCAAATTGTAGTCGTTGTTGTTGAAATGTTTATGCTTAAATAGTTTGCATATGAAGGGTTGTAGGTCCTTGACTAAAAATTTTTGCCAATTATGTTTCTGTATGAAAAAAAAAGTTGAACCGGAACTGGCCCAGCTTATTTCAGGTTTTGACAACATGCACGGAAAACGGAATTCTATCTGTTGTTGAGCTATTGACGAACAACTGAAAAAAAATATGGCGGCTATTTTACGGTTCGCCAGGAAGGCTGTCCTAGGATTCTACACGTATTGGCAATTATGTGGCTAATTCGGGTAATTATGTGGCTCCTGCTAATCAGGTAATTATTGTATAATCGATTATTTATTGTAACAGTTTGTTGTAGATCAATTCGACAAACGTGTGAGATAACGGGATAGTGCATACTACATGCGTAGCTAACGGAATAAAGGCTGAATTATAAATTCATTCCACGATCACTTTCGATAGTAAAATAAACAATAGAGGGAACAAGTTTACTTTACGAGGCTTATGGGAAGAATAAGGGCTCCTAACCGATTGATCTCTCGTTGGGCTAGAATGACGTAAAATGATTAACTGAACAATATTTCCCCTTAAATTTTTGGGGCAAAGGCTTCGTTTGGCCGTCAGAAATTAATTAAAGCCGCACTCTTTGCGCTGACGGACGAGAGGTCGTTTTCTTCCCATGTTCCCAGCTGATATTATTTTCCCGTAACGCTAGTTCAAATAGGTGGGTTGTTATTGTCAGTTTCGTGTGGTTTTGTTGTTATTGTCGGTTAGGTTAGGTTAGGAACCGGCTTCGGCATTTCACTTGAGGTAATGAACTGGTAGGGGGTTTGGCGTTTCACTTGCCGGACTTTCGCCCAGTTTCATCCTTTCTGGCGCGGCGCTTCACCACTTTGGACCTTCACCACGGCCAAACGGTGCGTTTTCCCCAAATAATGGAAGAGGAAAACATTACTCAGCAGGTAATCTTTAGTCCATTAAAAAAGAAAATTGGACGCGAGCCTGTTTTCTTCCCATGTTCCCTTTACGCACATGGCCCGAAATTCGAAAAGAGAAAAAAAAACCTACCTTTAATTTTCACGGAAGGCACTACAAATTGATCCCAAATTGCAGAAACTCGTTAAAGCATCATTAACATAACCTAACCAATTAACTGCCCCAATATGAAATGCCAAACCCCAACCAGTTAACTACCTCAGTATGAAATGCCAAACCCCAAACTTACCTAACCTAACCTAACTGACAATAACAACAAAACCACACAACACCACACGAAACTGACAATAACAACCCGCCTATCGGAACTGTTTACGAAAAAAAATATAAGGTGCCCTGCCGGTCCTGCGAGCGAACGCAAACACCGTATAGATGTACGGATTGTGGCGCTACAAATCTACTGTTTTAAGTCATTTTAACACATTTCCGCGCTCTAAAACCAAAGTGTTGGAGCCATTTGGAATCAATACCGTAAGGATATCGAGTATGTGCCTAATGTAAACTTTAGCTCAATAGAGAGCTTTGTCTTTGGCATATGAAAATAATAATGTTGCGATTTTTTTTATAAGCAGTTTATGTATTTCTTTATGAAAATCTTGTTTATGGCATGCAGTAATGTCGACTAAAAACTGGAATTAATGTTACTTTTAAATTGACACCAAACGCAGAACATTAATAGACCAGTAAATACAGGCTAAAAAAGTGGTCAACCCACCACAAATTGCAAAAAGCAAAACTGGAAAAAGCGTACTAAATCCGAGAAAAAATTGTTATCCACTCTATCTACTGCCGTTTTCCTGGAAAAAAAATAGGCTTAATTTGCATATAATAATTGAAATTTGCATTTAGGCTTAAATTGAATTGCATTGAGACTAGGTTACCTAGGTTTTGATATTGAGTGGTACACCTCTTCACTATCTGCCCGTATACCATTGACGATTACATTTAACTAGCGGAGTCGCTCGCTTCGCTCGCTCATTCCGCGTCGTTTCGCTCCCCCCCCACCCCCGGGCGGGCCGCCACCCCCTTCCCCTCATTTAATTTGCCGTTCGGTCGGTAGATGGCATCGTATGTTCGCGCTGCTGGCCGTTGCTTTCCGGGCGCAGCTACTATCTCAGCGGGGCTTGGCTGCTACTCTTATAATTTGCCGTTCCATCGGTAGATGGCGGAGATGGCATCGTATGTCCTGTTTGCTGCTGCGCTGCAGATGGCTGCTGATGGCTGCTGCGCCGCAGATGTGTTGCGGCTCTTGTGTAATTATATATATAGATACGTAAATGTATATACGATGGAAATTTTAATGTACTTGCAATGTGAGAACCGCTTTTTGCTGGAACCTACTGAAAATGATGTGCACTTTAAAAGGGCATTTCTCCCAGCGCCATTTTCTCGATCATCCACATCAAGTACGGCCCCAAAGGTCTATTTACTTACCGTTAGTCTTTCCTTTGCTAAAAATCCGTTTTAAAATGTGGCGTCTAGAAGATTTTCTGTTGAATAATTGTAAACTATATTTACTGCGAGACGCACGTATATGATCCTTTGCGTGCTTACAATAACCATCTGTGAATGTGCATGTATTAATTTGCTAATAATTAATGTAAGATCAAAACTCTAAAAGTCTAATGCAGTAAAAATTAAAATTAATTATTCTGATAGACCGCCGAAACAAAATTATAAGACACTAGCCTAGAAAATTATAAATTGTGATATTAAAATACGAGAATCATTCCGGTTTGTGACGACGCAAATAAGGCGTTCATGCTGGGTCGTCTATTAGGCACAATGCCAACTGAGACAGTAGGTGCGTTCTTCGTTGCGAGGAACGCAGCTACTATATCTCAGTTGACCTTGATGATGGTATATGCGCGAATGGCGACCAGCACGTGGCTGTTATAAGGCAGGCCGGAATGTTACAAGGTAGGCCGGGTGTACCTTTAAGATTATGAAGGGTGCTAGGCATTAAAGACGGCGATCAAAATGGCGCCAAATATTTACTCAATTTTCGCCAATTTGGCCAATTACGCAAGAACCGTTAGAGTTTACAATAATGTAATTTACAGTGTAAGTCCCTTACCTTTTTCCCATATTTCACGGTTATCGAGAAAATCGATCATGTTGGGCTACTTTCGGCCATTTTTGCTTACTTAATGCTTATAGATGTTTCAATTTGTGAATACAACTTCAATTGCTGTTGCGTCGTTTTTAATTCAGGTGGGTGCCTCCAATTTGATTCATTCGAAAGGTAAGACTGTCTTCTTTGAATCAAGGGCAATGAAAAGGATCTACCACTATTCGGGACCGACCTACGTGCATTTTACTAGGAGCTGGTATCACAGTTACGGTAAAATTTTTCGCTTATTTTCAACTTTTAACTGCTATTGCGACATTTCTAATTTAGATGAATGACACCAGTTAGGTTCATTAGAAAGGGGTAGTCTTCTTTGAATCTAGGACAATTAAAAGTGTCTCCTCCGACTGTTAGGGACTCAGCTGCCCCAATTTTACTAGGGGCAAGTACCGTACAATACTGTACGACATGTTTATATTTTTGGTTCATTTCAACATACAAACAAACATCGAACGGTGACTGTTTTACCAGCCGCTAGTAAAACGGGCGTTCTCGGTCCATAATGGTCGTAGAACATTTTCATTGCCCTTGATTCAATGAAGACATTCCCACTCTTCGAATGAACCTAACTGGAGTCATTCATGTAATTTAGAAATTTCACAAGGGCAGTTGGCAGTTGAAAATGACCGAAAAATTGAACGGTAACCATGATACCAGCCACTAGTAAAACGGTTTGGTCCCTAATAGTGGTAGACCCTTTTCATTGCCCTTGATTCAAAGAAGATATTCCTTCGAATGAACCAACCTGGAGTCATTCATCTAACCTAAAAATTTCACAAGAGCAGGTTGAAAATTAGCGACTGATTGAATGGTAAATGTGATACCAGCCCCTAATAAAACGGGTGTGGCTTGGTCCGAAATAGTGGTAGACCCTTTTCATTGCCCTTCATTCAAAGAAGACATTGCCACCCTTCGAATGAACCTAACTGGAGTCATTCGTCTAAGTTAGGAACGTCACAAGAGTAGTTGAAAGTTTAAAATGAGCGAAAAATTGAACGGCAACTGTGATACCCGTCCCTAGTAAAACGGGCGTGGCTTGGTCCGTAACAGCGGTAGAAATTTTCATTGCCCTTGATTCAAAGAAGACATTCCCACCCTTCGAATGAACCAGACTGGAGCTATTCATCCAAATTAAAAACGTCACAGGTTGAAAATGAGAAAAAAATTGAACAGCAACTCAGATACCAGCCTCTAGTAGAACGTGCGTGGCTCGGTTCCTCATAATGGCAGCCCCGTTCATTGCCCTTGATTCAAAGAAGACATCACAGATTTCGAATTAATGAAATTGGAGTCATCCACCAAAATTATCAAGGACGCAACAGCAATTGAAAGTTTTTGTTGTTTTCACATATTAAAACATATAATAAGCATTAAATAAGCCAAAATGGCCGAAAATGGCCCACCATGACCGTTTTTCTCGATAACCGTTAGATATGGTAAAAAGGTATTTGACCTACATTGTAGATTACGTTATTGTAAACAACTTATACCCAAACCGTTTTTGTGTAACACTAACGATTCTTGCATAATAGATCAAAATGGCAAAAACTGAAAAAAATAAAAATTAGACGCCATTTTGACCACCATCTTTAATGCCTGGTTTTCAGCCTGGAACCCTTCAAAATCTTAAAGTGCACATCCTTTTGAGTAGGATCCAGCAAAAACTGCCCTCACAATATAAGGTACACTAAAATTTCCTTCGTATTTCTATATATGTATTAAATGATTTTTTTACCTATATAATATGCAAATTAGATCTATTTTTTTCCCAAGAAAATTGCAGCAAATAGCGTGGATAACAATTTTTTTCCGAATTCAGCACTTTTTTTCTATAGTTAGGAACAACCATGAAACCTTCTGTTGCAATTTGTGGTGGGTTAAGTACTGAACTATAATATACTACTTTGGATAATGCTGGTGAATAATAGTTGGCTCACTAGCATTGTTAGCATTTCTTTATTGTTCAGTCTACGCCATGCGGGTGGCGTTTGACGACTCGCATTGTTCTTTAATTACAATGTTATAGAACAGTGTAAAACAATAAAACTGATCCGTTCAGGGACCCGTAACTAAATTGTAACATTGTGTACCTATTATATTAATACCGTAAGCGTTCAAGGATCAGCAGCAGCAGCCAACAA
>JAHWFP010238024.1:0-18185 GCA_023313725.1 Lithobius niger | reverse complement strand
CTTGACAGCATTTAAGAGCTTCCCACTTTTGATATAACAAAAATCTGTTAAAGTTATTCAATTGTGATTGTTTGAGGGAGTCCTTAGTGTCTTCAAATTAGCTTTTTTAAGTTTTTTTTTTTAATTCCAAGCATGTGAATGAAATTACAATTGCTAACATCAAAAACATTTGCAATTGCTCCTCAGATTCAGCAATAAAGAGGCCTACGGCTGCTGAAGCCCAGTTTGTTCATTGGAGTTGGGGTATCAATTTAAAAATAGGCCTATCCCCCCCCAAAAAATATGGCAGTTTTGCTTTGTGACTAGGAAGGCGTGAAGGCCTTTCCTTTGTGGCGACTAAACTTTTGTCATCTGCTGGCCACTGGCCGGTACGTCAAAAAGTTAATTTTTGCCAATGTATATGATAAGTTCTACATTGGGGTTTGGTTAACATCTCTGTATTGTAGTGGGTTGGCGCAGTGACAACCCCAGCCACTACGCTGTGACTGAGGTTGGTGCTAGCGACCTAGCTGTCGATGAGCCATCAAACCTCAAGCCCCGCCCCCATTATTTTGTAGTGATAAAAGTGTGAAGAGAAATTCTTTTTGACATTGTAAAATTTCGTAAAAAAATTCCTTTTCTCGCTTTGATTCAAACGATGAAGTTACGGCGAGCCGAGCCAAAATAGCTAAATAAATGAAGCATACCAAATAAGCCCCGATTTGTACGGTAATAGCCGGGATTCCCGTTACAGCAGGTCCCTGACAGTGGCCGGGTCAAAATGTTTTTTTAACTAAACACCCTGACTATTTAAAATAAGAATACCTTACTAATTGTGGCAAGCACTAACCAATGCATTTAGAAAGCGTGCAGAAATGTGTTGGTAAGAAGTGATAATAACGGAACAAATGAATGCAGCTGGGGAAAAAAAACCATGACGGAACCACCCTGGTAGTGGGTCAGGAACATTGGCTGCAGTGTTTGTAAATTGGGTTGCGTAGAGTTAAACGTATCAGTCTAACTGCTTACCAATTGTTTGAAATTGGAACTGAACAGTTTGAAACTATCCGTTGCAACCCCGCTATGCCCGGTACAAGGAAGAATGCCAGAAGGATGGTAAATTCAGGGTTTATTCCAGGGCCACGCGGTCTGTCCTCAAGAGATGTTGTCCAATGGTTCAAGGATGCTCTGATCAGGGCTACTAGCAGAGTGGCACACTTCAGGAAGAGTTCTTAGCTGGTAAGGGACTAGCTTCCAGAGTGAGGCTGAAGGGGGCTGCAAGGCCTTAAGTATCTAGAGCTGCAGCCAGTACCTGCCATTGGTGGTGCAAGGTGCTTCCTGTACTATATCCTGGTATCCCATGAGCCATCTCTGCTAGCAGCTACCCCTAGGGGCAGGCAAGGCCAGAGCCATCCTGACCACTGATCTCCAGGGACTGGACCATACATCAAAGTACATAGCATTACCGGAATACATTAATAAAGATATAGAGTATACAGAATACATAGTATGGAACCATAGCATCAAGGTAAGGAGGCCCACTAAGGCCCTAGCTCAAGAAGTAGGAGGACGCTGTGGAAACCGTCATTGCACCGTACATGGAAAATGATGGAGAATTTGGATAGTTTAGACTGGTAGATTGTAGAAGGATCATGAACATTTTTCTTAAGTTGTGTTTACTAGGGTCCTGCGGCTAGTACTTTTTACGTGACGTAAAACATTGGGTTTGGCCAATTTAGCACACGCTCCAGTTAGTACTACATGATTGTGCATATACAAAATGTGTAGGCAAAGGGCATGTTGGGTGCTTAGATGACTTAATTTTAAAAAAAATGTTAACCCTCCCCAGATAAGGAAGCTTAACAAGATTAGGTTTAAGGTCTCTAAGGTTTGGGGGGAACGGGGCCCAAAGGCCTACTTAGAACAATGCTGAAAATTAAGGCTGCGCAGGGACTATACGTAAATAATGTGTTAAGGTAATAAACTGGACAGAAAGCAAAATGAATTGTAGACTGATAAATAAATACAGATGCAAATCTATTTATGGCAGTGTCAGTATGGCTTAGCGGTAGGACTTCGGCCTTTGGTCTCAAAGGTCGTGGGTTCGATTTCCTCTTAGGCAGTCTGACATATAAGTACAAAAGGCAACGTAAATATGTTTGCATCTGTATTATTTATGTGTTAAGGGGTAAATATTTACTTCAATAAGTTACCAACAGTGTGGAGAAGAATAGTGTTTTGGTCTGGGCCACACTTGACGCTGGTTGCATTCAAACATGCCAGTAATTATAACATTTTGTACAGTAATTAGCTTGGTAGGACTCACGTTACGTTTGGTCCCATCAATGAGGTTTGGATTTGTGCTACAGCCATTGTGCAATTAGTCTCCAGGCGACAACTCTGTACATTCAGTTGGAGGGTGGGAGAATCACAATAAAATGTTACTGAAAAAAGTATGCCAACTGCGCATGATGGTTCGGAGTGATTATGATTAATAATTTTATTGAGATGTGGAAAGATTGCAACTCTTTACTAAGTGGCCAGTTTTTTTCTCAACAGTTAAAGTTCACCTGGTTGTCACATCTGTGAGATGTCCAACAGCATCAAATTGAAATGTGATTACCCCGACCCGTCATGCGCAGTTGGCATACTTTTTTGAATACCGTAAATCGTGTATTAAAAGCCCAGTTGAAGCTAAAGCCTACCCCTGAAAAGCTGTAAAAACAAAATCATGAAATAGTGGAGTTAAAGCCCGCCCCTCAAATTGTCGTTTTTCTACGAAAAATTACCTAAAAGTTATATGATGTGAATAAAGATAGTACTGCTTGCTATGTTTACTGGTCCCTTCTCCCTCCCTGTAGTGGACTCTTCCTTTAGCTTCTAGCACCTGCACAAGGCCTGGCATCTCTTACCTAAGCCTCTTCTCTTCTTCACAACAATTAAAAGAATGTAAAAATTGGTCTTTCAGAGATCGTTCAAAAACTACGAATTTTCTGTAATAGATGTCCAGAGAGGTTAAAAAATTGATAATACTTGATTTAAAGCCCATCACCCTATTTTTGCCAAATTAAATGCATAAGCCCATGGGCGTTTAAGCCACAATTTACGGTACATATTTTATTACTACTGTCCCGCCCTCCAACTGACTGTACAGAGTTGTCGCCTGGAGACTAATTGCACAATGGCTGTAGCACACAGCCAAACCTCATAAATGGGATCAAACGTAAGTCTTACCAATGCCAAGTTAATTGAGGGATGTGGGTATGACATGAAACATTACGTTAAGTCTGGGTTAGTTGGTTTCATAAAATGTGAATGTTGGAAAATTTGAATCTTGAAGTATTCAACACTTCAAGATTCAAATCCAAAATGAAAGGCAGCTAACAATCATCAGGAATACTATGGGGTTTGGAGATAGTGTGCTGATTGAGGGAAGGATACTATCTAGTATAAGAATCTTAAATACTATCAGAAATACACTGATCAAATTTCAAGGGTGATGTTAGTAAGATACGTACTATATATGTTTGATTCTTGAATTAAATTTAAAATTTTAAGTGATTACTTTTAGACCTTAATAGCTACAGAATTTCAGAATAGGAAGGAAAATGCTTGAAAGTATTTTTAGGTGGCAACACAAACCTGTGAAAATACAAAAAATTCACCCCGACAAGCAACACACCTACAATGGACCCTTTGGATTTTAGGACACAAATAACACATTTCAGTCTTCTATATAAAACACTGAAAGGCATGCACGCATTGAGTGCATCAGTTAATTCACAGTGCTATTTTGGGAACAGAAACTCTACATTATCGTACCATTAAATACTTATTTACAGTAAAGTAATTATCTTACCTGTCAGAAGGGATGAACCCCGATGATGACTTATGGGCAGACTCCTTGACAGTAGCCAGTCCTTCTCTGAGACGAGCTTGAGCCCTACGTGCATACAGTGACGCTCCTCCTTCCGACATGTAGCCACTGGCAATGTCATCGCCATGCCCACCGGCACGTAGCATGTCACCATCGGACATGTAGCCATTCGTCAAATCTGCTGCATCGATATTAGTTGCATAATCAGCATCCAAGTTACTAGCGCCATTCGCCATGTTGCGCTTTGTAGGACTCGCATAAATCTGCATGCCGTCGTGGTGAGTGGGCACAAAATGACGACCGCACAAGTTCATCCTATTTACACCAGCCGACGACCCCATGTCGCCTGCTGTGGCAATTCCCACCTGGTGCAGACTCGGCACAATGGCTCTCGGTGAAGAGTACACTCCCAGATTCCGCATATAACTATAGGGCGATGCACGTAGAATAGGTTGCATCGGCTTGATGTTCACAATAATGTCGTCAGCATCTTCAGAAAATGTAGTTTCACGTTGTGTCGTGTTCTGCGACGCATTTGTCTCTCGAGTGATCACTTTGTCCGAGCTGTCAAACGTTGTTTCAACTTTACTGTGGGTTGACATTTTGGGACTGAGACGTGGAGGCTGCTGATTCTCTTGCGAAATTATATCAATTTTGGCGTAGTTCGGCTTGGCCGGGCGTTCGCCGTCATTTGAAATAAGCCGACACAAGGGTGAAGACTGCTCCTGGTGGGAATTGCTCGACGCAACGTCTTTTCCGTGGCTCTGCATTGGAGACACCATAGCAATGCTTACTCCAGTCGTCGGATTGTCACCACGACCACGATCTGCTTTGGATGTTCGTGGAAGAGACGATGAGAGGTTGATGGCACCCTGCGATCCCATCACTACTTTAGGTGAATCGGTGATAGTTGAGGCATCGGACTTGCTTGGTTTGTTGGCACTTTTTGATGGTTTCCCACTGGTGGAAGATGGAGTGGCACTAACACTGCGCGCATCTTTGGATGATGGAGGCACACTGCTGACTGCATTGTTTTGGCTTAAGTTAAGGCTAGAACCACTTACTGTTCTACGCTCGTCCTTCGACACTTTTGTGGTTCCTTTGACGGCGGCTGTGGGCTTTGGAATACTCATTCCTGGTCCCACACCGCCTGGGTTAGGCGAAGCGGTTGCACTACTGCTCATTGTGCTAACACTACCATTACTAACTCCAGATATGCTTTTCGCACTTTCACTAGTTACACTTTCTTTTGATCCACAGCGCTTGCCCGTCGAGGCAACTCCTGTAGCGGCGGTCTTTATCTTTTCTGATCCTTTGGGAATCAGGCTAAGTCTGGAAGACTGCCGCACAGGATTCTCTGGCTCCAAAGGCACCGTAGAATCAGCTTCATTTTGGTGGGGACTATCTCTCGGCTGATTGGCTACATTTTTTAACGTCTGGCTGGTTGCCTCGGGTTTTGCACCAGTTTTGCATTGTTGTTCGTCTTTAGCAATATTCTCAGCGTTTTTGCTTGCAGCCTTTGCTGTCGGATCCTTACTTTTGGAAGCTTTGCTGCTTTCTGGCTTTTTGGCCCCTTTCGGTGATGGAACAGATGGTTGTTTGGCACTAGAATTGTTGCTATTGTTGGAATTGTTGTTGTTAGCAGTAGATCGCCCAAACGTCTTGCGTGCAAATGCTTTGACTGCAAGCCGAGGACTGCTGTTGCCACTAGTTGAGGTGGACGGGATGGGGCTGTTTTCACGAGCTTCAGATGTAGCAGTGCTTGAGCTGATTTTGGACTCGCTGCAAAGGCTGTTGGAAGAGTCGGAGCGCTCACTACGTGCAGAACTGAAGCCACTACTGCTACTGGTGCGCTTAGATATAGCACTCGCTAGAAAGAGAAAAAAAAGACGAGACAATATTAGAACCTTTTCTTGGTGAAGAGACATACACTAAAATCATAACGGTTGTATAGCAAAACGAAGCAAAGCCGTATATACAATATTGATACGGTTTGTGTGCGAGGTACATCTCACAGGAACAGCACTAAGGTTCAGGATCAGAACGTGTGGCACCATCTGTTATCTGTTGTGATATATAAATAGACATAAATCGCTGGAAATAATATTACGGAAAATTGAAAATTAGCAAATAGCGAAAATCATACACTAGAAATAACGTAGTTCAGTAAGCTACCTTTATGCACTTACGTCTAGTCGGAGTGGCATGACCCAGATTCGAACCAGCTACCCAGTTCGCCCCCAGATCACTTGCATAGCGCCTTAATCGCTATGGCCACATCCTCCACTGGATTAAGGCACTATGCAAGTGATCTGGGGGCGAACTGATTAGCCGGTTCGAATCCGGGTCATGCCACTCCGACGAAACGTAAGTGCATAAAGGTGGCTTACTGAACTACGTTATTTCTAGTGTATGACTTTCGCTATTGGCTAATTTTCAATTTTCCTTAATCTGTTGTGATGACTGTTGCCTAGTTTTACCCAAAAACATCAAAGACACATCGCCAGCGGCCGGCAGAAGTTTCATGATTTGGGAAAAAGCATGTGCTGTCCTTAGATGCTTTACCAACTAGTATACCTTAAGAAGTCGCAGGATCTACTGCCGAGAGGAGGTTAAATTCTTAATATTTTGGTTTCACACACTATAAAGATATTTTTGCACTCGAACAATATCTCTTGACAAAAAAGTTTCCAGTTATACGTAGCTCAAAAATAAGACATTCTAAGTTCAAGATGGTGGCAAAACTTTTACGCAACAATGCAAAGGAAAACAAAACATTACATTTATAAATAATAACAAAAAAACTTTATTCACACTAGGGATGCACCGAATACAAAATTCGCCGAATACCGAACACCGAATGTACAACTGAATACTTAAGTTGCCGAATACCGAATATACAACCGAATACTCAACTTGCCGAATACCGAATATATAACCGAATACTCAACTTGCCGAATACCGAATATACAACTGAATAGGTAAACTGCCGAATACCGAATATTCGACACCAAACAATTTACATATTCGGCCGAATACCGAATTGTTCGGTTCTGTGCCGAATAATGGCCGAATAGGCCGAATACCGAATTATTCGGACGAATACTTGACCGAATACCTGTAATTTAAATATATTTGATCATTTTTTCTTTCTTTTAGAAATATCAGAAGACCTCACAATTCCTCACAAACCCAAAAGTATATGCTTAGCTAAACGTTCTGACATTCACACAATTACATAAATTTATACTAAAAAATATTCGGCAGAATACCAACAAATCTTAACACTATTCGGCCGAAAACCGAATATCACTATTCGGCCAAAATTAGTATTCGGCCGAATACCGAATAACATTATTCGGCCGAATACCGAATACTTGAATTTTTGGCCGAATAGGCCGAATACCGAATAATTACCGAATATTCGGTGCATCCCTAATTCACACTCACAGGAACCAGTCTTTACGCAGATGCAGTTTAACCATGCACGAAAAATCTTTTTTTTTACGTGGATGGAAACGATTGGTCGTAGGTAAATATTCTCCGCAGTAAGTGGCAAGATCGACCAAAGCAATTGAAAGCATTTAACAGTTTTGAATGTTTACAACTGCAATTAAGTTTTCCCTTT
Source organism: Lithobius niger (assembly GCA_023313725.1). Classification (NCBI taxonomy): domain Eukaryota; kingdom Metazoa; phylum Arthropoda; class Chilopoda; order Lithobiomorpha; family Lithobiidae; genus Lithobius; species Lithobius niger. Next base: position 10,701 of record JAHWFP010238024.1, on the reverse strand, counting down.
ACTACGGTCACTCTCCCTTCATGTTTCCTGTCATCAACCCCTCCTCTCTCCTCCCTTTTCTCCACGGGACAAGCTAGTGTTGGGTGCCAATATCCTTCAATATAAAGGGGACGGGAAACGACACCGGATAACGAAACACTGCCCTTACTTAAAACAGTAAGGGTTAAATACTGTCAAGAGGGAAGTACTTTCACCCACGAAAGAGTGCAGTTAGGCCTCCCTTACGACTCACAACTTCGCTCGTCCCAGAACCTTTAAGCTAGACTGAAAGTTTTGCTCTGTAGAAACCGACAGAAAATTATCCCTTTAGCAGGAGGTCGTTGTCTTATTGTTACGGATTGATAAAGCTACATCCATTTTCCTTTGTACGCATGAATAGTTGTACTATTGTAAACGTACCAAATTTCGATGGAAGTTTTTAACTCTGAAACTTTATTTAAAAGGCCATACCTTCTCACTATATTCAAGCATCCTGCGCGAAGTAGATTTAGCAATATTGAGATGGGTTAGAGTGAATGTAGCAAAACCGTTTCTCACGCGGGAAAAAATTCCAAAATTAATAATACCTTTGCAACATTTACACGCATCTGCTGAAGTAATGTTGCAAAACTGGGCCACATAGGAAAGCCAACCGGAGGAACGTACCGTTAAATTTGCCGCCTAAATTATAATTTCAAATCTGCGTGAAAATAACTTGATGCAACGGAAAATACTATTTTTTTTTTGTTACATTTTCTATCAACGGATGAAACCAGCCAAGAGAGGATGCTATTTTATGGATGGTTCTAAATTATATTTGTTTAACGATACGGTATAGTGATCCTGAGGTCGACATTTTCTAATATTAGTATGATTTAATTGGAAACAAACTACACGAACAGTTAATTAAAATTTCTAACGAATTGTCTAAATATTGTAAAGCGAGTGTATAAAATTGGTCCACGTGGATTCCACAGATAAAAGCTACAAATTCAGAAAAAGCCGTTTCGCTTGGGCGTGAATAACGTAAACTGGAGTCAGTCATCAGCGCATGCGCACAGTCTTAAACATAATCGTAAGAGTAGTAACAAAATATTTGCAAAAAGTAATTTGTCAGGAGACGGAAGGGGTCAAGATCTACTAATTAATACCCGTCCTTGAATTTAAGAATAAAACAAACGCCGGAGAAGAGGGGAGGGGGGAATTTCATACAGAACATTGAGCATGTAGAAAGTCGTAGCATTACAGTTTATTTGATTCATGTAATCATAAGTTTTAAAACGAACTCGGCTAAGGGAATTGAAACGCTCCTGCAGTATGTTGCTTCCTGTCCTTTGTTCTATCGTGTACTGTTTGGATCCATTCATGGCCTTGTGCAGGGAGGTTTTTATAGGGGGGGGAGCCACCCCCCCCCCCCCCCATCCCCGATGTTTTGCCAGTCGGCAGAATTGCATAATTTTTGGCCAGTCGGCAACTCAGTCGAAAAAATGCATAATTTTTTGGCTAGATGGAAAACCATGTCGGTTAAATTTTCTGGTTTACACCCCTCCAACTTTTATCCTTCCTGACGACTCTGGACTTGTGATAAGCTTTGCGGGTGGGAGAATAAGCAGGAGCGATGGGCTAGTGGCTTTCCCCTAACACAATCCTCTTCGCTCCTATACTATGGTAGGGAAGATCTAGATTTGGGGGCTTGGTTAGGCTATATTTCTGTAATGTGTGATGCAGTGGTATCCCGGACCATTGCACGATGCGCCATTAAGACTCAACCCCTTCCCCTCCCTTTGGTGAAGGGGTGCATATGCCCGTCGTCACTTACGATGGCCGCGTACTCAGTCAACGCTGCCAGATGAGGACGAGCTTGACTTGCAGACGACGGTGACGAGTTGGAAAACGTTTGCAAAGCAGACCGAAGGATGGCGCCACAGGCAAATCGTGGCAGCTGAGAGAAGATGGATGGATGGACATGGCATGTTTGGAGCTGCTGGGCGACCAAGAACCTACTCGCCTTCGACTGCCAGTCTAGGGTACAGCTGCTTTTCGATTAGTCGGTGAATAAGTCTATATTTCGTTTTTCTTATCATGTATTTTGCACTGACCGTGGGTGCATTGCCTTTTTCATTTGATACTACTTCACTTGAAATCGTCAGAGATGTTACATTTTTCTAATTTCCTGCTTTTTCAAAAACATTCCTTATATTTTTACTTTTTTTCCCCCCATTTCAGATAACTTAAGTGAACTTATTCTTGTTCATTACCAGATGCTTAAAAAAAAATGAGAGAGCAGTTCATGTTACTGCTTTCTTCCTATATCTCCCCCCCCCCCCCCCCGCACTCTCTTCAGTAAAGTTATTTTTATTGTTTTTTGAAGGTTGGTTCCTATATGAACCAAGCTTCTATAAGCTAACAAGCGATGTCGGCACGGTACGATTCCTGCTTATCATCGAACAAGCATGCATTAAAATATTAATGACAGACAACAACTAGACTGTCAACGAGTTCAAACTTAATGCTAGGCTGTAACAACTATTAAAGCTGAAGGACCTGTAGCTACCACTATAGAGTGTACGGTGAATAAAACAATAATTTATTCCATTAGAGAAAACATTCAAACATAGCTGAACCACCGACTTTAACCCTTTACTGCCCAATGGCCACATACGTAGACGACTACGGAACGGCAAAGAACTAAGTCCCAAAGCGTAACGCGAGCATTGTGAGGGGTCCCCAGGAACCCCGAGCAAAGCGACCAGCAACAGCCCAGTGGTTAGCGTCCTCGTCTTCAAACCAAGTGAATGCCGGTTCGAATCCCACCTAACTATCATATGGGACTATCATAATTATGGAACTATCATATGGAACTATCATACGGGACATAAAAAGAAAATCACCCAGTTCGACTCGACATGGGCATTAAAGGGTTAAACTAGTGTTTACATTACGGTAACGAAGTGCGTGAAGCAATCGCTAACTCAAAGTTCGAGACTACGAAGCTAAGAATTATCAGGGAAACGGGAGACTGCGCCACCCCGGGGGGGAAAGGGGCTTCACCAATGGATTCAGCGTCCAAAAATAGGCAAAAAGGAATAAAAAAAAAACCAGAAGTGTGAAACGGAAAAAGGCCCGAAAGTGGCCAGAATGAGCCGACAGGTGAGCCATCATCTATGGAACGGTACCAGGTAGAGACAAACGGTTTTCACGATTAGATTGAGCGTCTAAAATTAGTTAAGACGAAGTAAAAAAAAACACCGGAAATTGAAGCGGAAGTGGCCCGAATGTGGTTGGAAGTGGCCGGCAAGTGAGCCCAATGCGTATGGAACGGTACCAGATAGAGACAAACTGTTTTCACCATTAGATTCAGTGCCCAAAAATTAGTTGAAACGAATTTTAAAAAAAGCCGGAAGTATGAAGCGGAAGTGGCCTGAAATTGGCAGTATAGTGTACAGAAAACCGGTTGCACTATAGGTAGTCGCTGCACCCAGCTTGTTGTATAATAGTGTTTAAAAAGGAGTATCAACAAGTGTAAAACTGCACCGTACGTATGTCCCCGATGTAAGCAGCCTAAACATGACTAAGCACCTACTAATACATTTTCAATATCCAGCTTTGCTAATGCTACGCTACCACAACCCGTTAGTTAATGCGACAGATGTTCCTACCATCTGTTTCGAGTAACCTTCCTTGTTATTTCATAACCTACACACAAGTTTAATGCTGAAGGTTTAGAGGTTAGGATAAGGACAAGGTGAACCGCTCAATGTATTGAACCGCTTTAGCCTGCGTCACAACGATCGAAAGTGTACTTTGCGAGTAAACAAATCAATAGTAGGAGACTGTAAGAAAAGTCTTAGTAACGGCGGTTTACTTGTTAGTTACCATTACTCCATTAGCAAAAAGAAAAAGTCACACGTGCCGTTATACTTGAAAATTTAACGACCACACACGAACAAAATTTAATACTTAAAATTACATAAATAAAAGACAAGCTTGTTTTATTTGAACCAATATTGTGGGAAGCTGTGACATATTTCGCTCTGCTGAACGGTACTGCCGTATTTTTTTTTAAACCGCATTACAAACCTGTTATCGTTTAATGAATAATAATGCTCATAAAAATAACTTTTATTGCCAGTTACGAGAGGGCAATCAACTTGATAAAAAGCGACTATTTCGACAGTGCACAATGACATCCATTACATCTAGTGTTGTATGTATAGGCCATCATCAAGCATAATTAAAACTCGGGTTATAAGTCTCTTGCTATAATCACTACAATTTGGTTTCTATATACATGACCACGACACGTTATCTTATTTTTTTTTGCGCGTATGTTTCTTAGATTGGGCGCAGACACGCAAAACAGAAATGAGATTCTGTATTAAAGGGGTATACCTGCCAGCGCCATTTTTCTCGATCCTCCACATCAAGTACGGCCCCAAAAGTCTATTTCCTTACCGTTAGTCTTTCCCTAGCTCTAAATCCTTTTTTAAATGTAGCGTCTACGAGATTTTCTGTAGCAAAACCGTTTCTGCGAGGGGTAAAACAAAAAAATGAATGCCTTTGCAACATTTAAACGTGTCTGAAGTAATGTTGCAAAACGGAGCTACACAAGAAGCCAACCTAGAGGAGGGTGCCTTTAAGGTTTTTTTTTCTGGTTTTCAAGCGCTTTTCCAGGAACTCGGAATTTCATTTTAATTTTCTGACATTTTCGAGTTTTCAAAAACCCGTGCAAACTCTAGATTGAGTCAATGGCTAAAATTTGTGTGTGTGGGGGGGGGGGGGGAGAAAGGCATTGGCAAGTGTTGCACCAGTGAATGACGGATGCAACCATTCACGGGTTTCAGGAAAACTAAGAAAAGTTATGCAGAATCTTATAGTTTTAATATCTTTAAAGTCCAAATTTTAATTTTACTCTTTCAATTCAATACGTCAAAGTAAACAAGAGAAAATATTTTTACGAAAGAATAACTGATGACTGGCATATACAGCGTAACAGATTATTTAAGAGGTCAGAGCAAAAAGGTGGAAATTTGTGATCACTCACTCGCGCCCTTGCATTCTCGCAGCTAGAATTTCGTCGCGATGGCAAAGAGGTCGTTGCCATGGTAACGACGATACCTGGGTTAGCTAAATCCGACATCTACCAAGCAAATGTTTGCAGTCTTATAACCCGTGACAATAAGACAAAGAACTCCTGACGAAACAATTTTCCAGTCGTGTCTGAACTCCCACTTCCGGCTGGCTATTTTCGTTGCGAGCTGAAACCACCGCCATGTTGGATTTCAGACGAGTTCTAGCTTCTATCCGCGAGAATGCCAAGGCGAGTCGTTAGTTGGATTTATCAAGGTTCGTCCATTTTTATTTCATATCTTTAAAGGGACACCCGGCCTGCCTTATAACAGCCACGCGCATATCGCCATCCGCGCATTTACCAGTGCCAAGGTCGGCTGGAGTGGTATAGCTGCGTTCCTCGCAGCGAGGTGCTGTCTCGGTTGGCTTTGGGAATAGTACACGAAAAGTACAAGTTAAAGATTGTGTCGTTACAAACCGGAATAATTCTCGTATTTCAACATCACAATTTATAATTTTTTAGGGCAGTGTTTTATAATTTTCCTTCGGCGATCTAGTGGAATAATTAATTTTAATGTTTACCGCATTAGTCTTTTAGATTTTTGATCTCATGGTAATTATTAGACAATTAGTACATGCACACACAGACACACAGATGAAACGTCATGATTATTGTAAGCGCGCAAAGGATCATATACTCCGGGACGCAGTAAATAAAGTTAACAATTATTCAATAGAAAATCTCACAGACGCCACATTTTAAAACGGATTTTTTTTTACCAAGGGATTGACTAATGAGGAAATAGACCTTTGGGGCCGTATTTGATGTGGAGGGTCGAGAAAAATGGCGCTGGGAGGAATACCCCTTTAACATGAATTACCTTTTTTTTACAAATTAAAGATAAAATACTGTGCGTTGCCACTTTTGAAAATACCAGAACACTAACCTAAATGCCAATTTTCTCTCCCTCAACACTACAATGTTCCACCCGTAGAACATACCCCCCCCCCCCCCACCACGCTACAAAAAAAGGGGGCAAAAGGAATTGGTTCCATCAGCTTTATGCAAGTCACTATGGTGTACAACCCGAGCACGCGCTCTAATCGATATACCGTGACGACCCCATCACTTTTTCCATCCCTTCTAACGACAAACGCTTTCACGTTTGTTTACAGCTAAACCTTTAGGACCCGTGCTCCAACAACCGCAACTAAAATACCTCGAAACAGCAATCAATCAATCCCACACTTTAGTTCCCGTGGTGGTTGTGCAGCTACAAAAGAGGATAAGAGCTTCGGCTTGGTTGCATTCCGTTGGAATCGTGCTGCATCAAAACATGAAAAGTGCCGCTATCCATCTTTATTCGGCACGAAAAATGAGCATTGGGAATGGGATTAAATGCATGCAAAACAGAAATCGTTTGGAGAATTTTCTGAATGTCAGTCAGCGCGCCCCAAAAATAGAAACAAGAGGACGCCAGAAATAGCTGTCCGTCGTCTCTTACCCGTATCTCACGCCACTAGATCAGAAGAGATCAAAACACTGCCTGTAATCGTCTAATCACGATTTAAAGGATGGAGCAGACAAAACAAGGAAAAAGAAAAGAAAACAAAAATAGTGGCAATTCAGGAATGAGGTAATCCTTCGTAGGAGATGGCTACGAGTTAACTTTAGATTCACCATGGAAAACAAACTGTTATGAGGTGTTGTTTTCTCAGCCAAGTGTTTTAAACTGCTATTATATTGTCATGCCGCAATTGTATGATTTTCTGAGAACCGGAGATGTCAAAGCATTATTGTTTTGCTCAACTGCTTTACACAAATTAGACAGCTTATTATTTGCTGCACAGCTCAGACAGCTTAGTTGCTGCACAGAATATAAGAACACAATATGTGTGTATGTGGTTTGCTCGTTCAACTACTTTAGATATCTTGAGGTTACGTATATCAAAAGTGTAAAGATTTATAAGAAGAAAAGATGTCATTACATGCTGCTTGGCTGGCCAACTGATTTAGGCTGCTTGGTATTACCAGGTGGCTCTAAAGCAGTGACATTTGCCGCCATATTGGCACCAGTATGGGTTTTGGAGGGGATAGCTACAAGGTGCACTACATAAAAATGGAGGGGAAAAACAACGGAAGAGCGGATTTCTTAGACTTAAAATTACGTTGTTTTCTCCAACAACAAAAATCGCGCGTTTTAGGTCTAAGAAATCACTCTTCACAGCATCGGCTTCAGTACGACGCCTTTCAGTTTCTCTCTGCAGTGCCCCTTGCAGCTAACCCATTAAGGCTCCAGCGTAGAGTTATATACAGTAACTACGTCGTGTCACTGCTCTATGCAAACAATGTCCATATGAAGTGGGAGTTTCTGTGGTGTATGTCAGCCAATCTACCTCAAGTTACAAGTGGTATGTTGACCTGTGCCGCAATTAGGGGTGGTGTAAAGGGTGCAAGACACCCGGGCAAAGGAGGCTCAAAACGCACCAGGGTTAGGGGCCCGAATAAGACAAAATTCATTACGTTTTGGTTGGGATCGGTATAGTCACTTTGGCACTAAATTTGTTTACTTGTTGAGGAGGGTCTCAACATTTTGTCCATGCACCCCTCCTTGGAAAAAAGCTAGTTGCGGCACTGTAATGGTGTTGACAAATGACCTGAGGCATCGTGGCTGACATACACCATGCTGCAACCATAGCTTCATATGCCATCCCTTGTCACAAGGTCGTCTGGGAGATAGGTTGCGGGTTTCGTTTCTCGGCTCCATGCCAGTTAATTCAACATTGCCGGAATCTTATTTTAGCGAAGCAACGTCACTAAAAAAGCATAAACTGTCCCGACTAACTAACTAGCCCTGAGCCAAGAGGGCAGATACCAGCTTTCTACCCCAGTCGGCCTTGAGAAGAAGAAGCCATCTTTTTCCCTGTTTCAGGATCGTTTGAGTTGCTGCATGTCTGTGGAGTAATCGCACGCAGCACAAGGGCTATTTTTCGCATTTATTTGTTACATAATTAGGTCAAACTCAAAACATACACAGAACCTACTCAAGACCTACAACTCGTCCACATTATGACCAGTCATTCCACATTTGGCCGCATGAGTTCAAGACCCACAACAAGAGCTGGAACATGCGGTACTATTATCACGGACACTCCGTCTAGTCCTCCGGGTTCTCTTTTATGACACTTCTGGTATAACTCGTCATAAGTGTAAAAATTGTATGAGAACAACAGATGTCCATTGTTTTGCTCAACCAAATGTTTTATACTCCTTGCAATACATGCAGAAATATAAGGGATCACGTAGGGACAAGCTGTTTGCTATAGATGTTAAAGGCATGGTACTAAACAGTCCTTTTTAAGTGACACCTGCTTCCTGGTGTTCAGCTCTGTCATAGCATTTAATTATTCTTTAAAATGGCCTGCACAGGAGGCTTCTATTAACTTTAATGTCTGACTGATTTTACGACTTTGGTTTTTATCTTTTCTTGGATGGAGCTTTGCATCCTGTTCTTGTAGCTTATTTTGTAGGGATGCACCGAATACAAAATTTGCCGAATACCGAATATACAACCGAATAGTTAAACTGCCGAATACCGAATATTCGGCACCCAACAATTTACATATTCGGCCGAATACCGAACTATTCGGTTCTGTGCTGAATAATGGCCGAATAGGCCGAATACCGAATTATTCGGCTGAATACTTAACCGAATACCTGTTATTTAAACATAATTGACCAGTTTTTTCTGGAAATGTCAGAAGACAATTCCTCACAAACCAAAAACTAAATGCTTAGCTAAACGTTCTTACATTCACACAATTGCATAAATTTATACTGAAATATATTCGGCCGAATACCAACTAATCTTAACACTATTCGGCCAAAAACCGAATATCATCATTCGGCGAACATCAGTATTCGGCCAAATACCGAATATCACTATTCGGCCAAAATCAGTATTCGGTCGAATACCGAATACTTGAATTTTTGGCCAAATACCGAATAATTACCGAATATTTGGTGCATCCCTATTATTTTGTGGTTTTTACATTAATACGTTTGAAAATATGCTAAACCTATTGAATTCTTAGAAGCATATAGGTAAGCAGTATTCTTTGTATCATACACCTTACTCACTAAAACGTTAGCACATCTTGAAATAAAAAAAAATTAAAAATATGAATCCCACGATAATAATGATCCATTAAAATTCGTTAAACAATTAATTAATCAATTCAAAATAAAATCATCATCTACCTGTTATTTATACGAGTTTCATGTTTATCATAACGTAAAAATTAGCAGAGGTCAAACGAAGAAAGGTAACTTCTCTAAGATTCTGATTCGATAACGTTAATGTAGCGTTTAATCGACGATGCTCTGCTGAGCCTTGACTAACATGGAACGTTCAGTGTTGACTATCGTGTTGTGGTAGACGTTTGTGTACTCTGGGACTGAGTAAAACACTGTTTTACCTTTCTGGTATGTTAATTTCCTGATGTATTAAAAGTATTAGTAACATAAGTATAACCTTATATTAGGTATATAAGTAAAAAACCATAAAAAAAACTGCTGTTCATTACATAGCTGGGTAACTAATGTTAAATAAACTTAAACCATAGTACAACCATCAAAATACTGGTTTAGCCACTATAGTGACTGGGAAGACAGAAGAGCAGGTGCCACTTACACTGGTACCACGTTTCATTGAAGTCAGCTGTAAACCTGGCACTTGAGGAATTTCTACAGATTGCAGGTCCCGAGTAAGGTCCTGAAGTGTTGAGGGCAACGACCTGAGACTATATTCTTGGGAAGGGAGTTCCAGACTGTTGTCACCCGAAACGAGATAAAGCTCCTTTGACACTCGGTACTAGCCTGTTGGACAGGCAACTCAAGGGAATGCCCGCATGTGGTCTTGCACGAATTAAGTTTGAAAAAGGGTCAGGCAACGGAACGGAACTCGTGGATAACACCATAGGTAAGAAGCAAGTCTGAACGGAGATGGCACAGCTACAGTGACTCCAGGCCCGTGCCCTCCAGACAAACGTCAAGGAGAGGTTTTGGAAATCGGGTAACCCCGTGGTGAACCTGCATTGCACGCGTTACACTTTATCAATGTCTCCCAAGAGAGTGAGAGACCAAACCTGGCTCGTGTACTCCAGAGTAGGTCGTATGAAGATACAGAAGGTCCATTTCTTAATTTGGATGCTACCAGACATGAAGCAGTGATTTACAATGTCAACTTGCGAAAAGCATTTTTTGTGATGACATCGTAGTGATGGAATGCTTTTAAATCAGTTAAGTAAACACCGACATCTTTATGGTACGGACAGTGGGTATCCCCTAGCTCCGTGTTATGTTAGGTAAACTTAACTGTAGAGCAACCGTCAAAAACTATACTTGACATTAGATAGCTGGGAACTAATGTTAAGCAAACTTAAACCGTAGCACAACCATAAAAAACTACTGTTCATTAGAACGCGGGGAAATAATGTTGTTAAGTAAACTTGAACCGTAGCGCAACTGTCAAAACCAATAGTGTTCACCATTAGAGACTGGGGAATAAATGTTTCCTTAGTATTCAGTTGTATCTATACCAACTGTAACCGGCTTACATGATCGGCAGCACGCAACTCACGAAGCAAACA